>JAJMES010000249.1:0-62952 GCA_030574275.1 Pichia sporocuriosa
CAACAACAACAACAACAACAAATAACAGTTAATCCATCAAATGGTTTACCTTTAGGACAGCAATTACAATTAAATAAAGGTCCAGAGTTAATTCAACAACAAAATCAATTGGCACAAGTTGAAGCCGATAAAGCTAATTTAAAAGCTTTAGAATTGAAACAGAAGGTTGAAATGAAGAAGCAAATTGACGAAGAAAAAGCTGAAAAGCGGGAGAAAGCTGCCAAAGAGAAAGAAAGTCAGAGGTTAATCGAAGAAGAGAATGAACAAAGGAAATTGAGGGAATTGGCACTTGCAAAGGAAGCTCAACTAAAGATTGAAATGGAGAATAGAGAGAAAGATATGAAAATTAAAGAAGAAAATAATCAAAGTACTGTTAAACCTACTACTGAAACTATTCATATAACTAAAACCCCAAAAGATGATGAAAAGGATAAAAAATCTGAAGAAAGGGCAAATTCTGAAACTAAAACTGAAATTAAACCTCAACCTGAATCTGAGGCAACTGTGAAATTATCTACAGAGATAACTGCGTCTGAAGCTGCAACTGTACATATTACTAAAACTGAATCAGATACCAACGATTCTGTTTCAGAAACCAAAAATTTGAAAAGGACACTCGAAGATGCTGATATAAATGGAAATGGAAATGGAAATGAAAATGGATATGGAAATGGACATGAAAATTCAAGTATTAATGGTAATAGTGACAAGAAGCAGAAAATAGAAGAAAATTTAAATTCAGAAAGTAGTATAAACGAGAGTTCTGTTGGTACCAATAGTAATGGTCAAGAATCAAAGGGCGATGATGATATCGCGAAGAAGACTATTGAATTAAAACCTATGGAAGTTGATGATGTTGCTGAATTAAAAGATATTGCACATGATAAAGAAACTGAAGTTGATGATCAAAAGCCTACACCTAGTGGTGAAATCTCAAATCATGTGACTGAGACTAAGGTTAGAGAGATCGATGAAGATGAAAATTATGACGACTAAAAAAATATGTTTTAAAAAAAAACAAATAAAAAAACACAGATTGTAGTAACAGATAACCATTGTATTATATTTTTTTTTTGTTCTTTTAAGTTTTATATAATGTACAAAAAATCTAACGAAAATTAATAAAATTGTATTTTTCTTTATTTATTGTTGTTGTTGTTGTTATGTCCTGATTGACACTACTCAACAACGTCATTTAAAAACTCGGCTATTTTCCCCAAAACTTTCAACTTCACTTCGTCAGGAACGTTATTGATTCCCTCGTCTTGTAATGAAGTAACGAGTTTATTCAACTGCAAATCTTTATCACTTGTGTTCTCGATAGTTTTCTCAGTCAGTTGTAGAAAATTATCGTACCAACCAGAATTTCGCAA
Organism: Pichia sporocuriosa; assembly: GCA_030574275.1. Classification (NCBI taxonomy): domain Eukaryota; kingdom Fungi; phylum Ascomycota; class Pichiomycetes; order Pichiales; family Pichiaceae; genus Pichia; species Pichia sporocuriosa. The sequence continues at coordinate 1,374 of JAJMES010000249.1, forward strand.
TTCTGTCTCGAGTAAATTGTATATTTCTTTGTATTTTCCAGAAGAGACAAGTTCAGCCTGTATACGGTTGTAAAGATCTGACATAGTATGCTAGTAGTAATGTTTATTCAGTTTGCTAATTTTAAATAAAGTTGAAAAAAAGAAGAGGGAAAAAAAGGACAATGTCTAGAATTTTATTTTGTGCAATGAATAATAATAAATCCAGAAATATAAAATATTTGCATTACTACTACGCGATGGATATGAAGAAGGAAAAATGCATTTATTGTATAAGGTTATGTATGGTACATATATATGTTTATGAGCATGAAGATGATTAGATATATAAATACATGAATATATGAATATAATTAAACAATTTGGTAGGAATTATCGTAAAATGTCATCAACAACACCGTTATCATTATCAGAAAAGGCTAAGAAATTACTCAATCCTAAAACTACAATTGCAAAAATTAAATCTCAAAGATTATTAAATAATGAAAATGCAAGATTTATAAATCTTGAAAGGATTGAATATATTTCACCTAATGGTACAGAATCAATTTGGGAAATGGCTAGACGTACTACAAGGCCAATTGGATCAAAAGTTGATGCTGTTATTATTGTACCAATTTTAAAATTTAGTAATGATGAGAATGAACTGGTTTTTGTTAGACAATTTAGGCCACCAACTGGTGGTATCTGTGTTGAATTCCCAGCTGGTTTGGTTGATCCAAATGATAGTATTGAAAGTTGTGCATTAAGAGAGTTGAAGGAAGAAACTGGGTTTGTTGGTACCATACGTAAGAAAACAGGTATTGTCTGGAGTGATCCTGGATTGACAGATGCAAATTGCTCAATTGTTTGGATTGATGTGGATATGGAAAAAGAAGAGAATAAAAATCCAACACCACATTGGATGGATGGTGAAGTTATTGAAGTTGTTAGAGTTAAAATTTTAGATGTTGAAAAATCAATTCAAGAATGGTCAGATCAAGGTTATTTAATTGATGCAAAAGTACAAACGTTGCTAATAGGTATGAATTTAGCTTTATAGAATTTTCTTCTCCAAGATATAATAATCAGGTTCAATTATTTTATTATTTCTTAAAACTTTTTTTTGTGGACTATCCCTATGTTGTTTAAAACCTAGTCGATTGTATAACTTAAGCGCATTTTTATTAACACTGAAAACTGTCAAGCCAATACCTGATAGTAACAAATTTTTATCACTAATGTCAATATATTCATCAGGAAAATTTTTAAGCCATAATTTTTTCAATTTATCTGAAGTATTCAAATTTTGAACTATTAAATCTAATTTGTCCAGTAGTATGGTACCCAATCCCAAATTTCTAATAGCTTTATCAAGTTGAATTTCGTATAAATATAAAACACAAAATTCGTATTCATTTATAATTTTCATTGACATAAATCCGAAAAACTCACCTGAATCAATGTTTGACAAAATTATATATACCAAACCATTTTCAAGCATTTCTTTCCTTTTCAAATCTTTCCATTTTGCACCATTTATGGATGAATATATAGTTCCCAAGTTATTATTTAATAAATTGATACATTTATTTAAAACTTCGTCGGTGAGATCAATTACATTTATTATTTTTAATTGAATATCATCAATATCCAATTTTTTCAGATCATTTTGTAATTCATCTGAACAGAACACCAATTTGGCGGTTTTGGCAAGTATATGTGCCTCTTTGCATTCAATAATTTCTGATTCTAACATTAAATAAAGTTGTGACATCCAAATAATACAATAAGAAGCAAAGAAAAAAAAGAAGAAACGAAGAAAAGAAGTAAGAATGTAAGGAAAAAAGAAAGAAAGAAAAATTTCCAAAAAGGGAAAAATGCTGCTCGCTTAAAGCTACCTTTTTATAATCTTATCTTTATCGAAACGAAGAAACGAAGAAAATGGAAAGTATTTGGATATTTTAATTGATATTTAGATATACTCTTCTGGTTTCATTCTTGGTTATTCTTCTTATTCATATTATTATAATATATTATTGGGAAACAATGTTAGTCATTACAGAGAGTGTAGTTACCAAACTATTTCAAAGTTTAACTCAAAGTGGTGTTGCTTCTTACCAAGCTACATTACTTGATGCATTGAAAGAATATGAACAGGATACAAGTATAATCCCACCAAGAATTGTTACAACGACAGATTATTGTACACATCTTTTTATGGCTTCAACAGGTTCAAGAGTTGGAATGAAGGCAATAAGTGGATCAAAAGATGGATTTAAAGGTATAACTACAATATTAAGTAAGGAAACTGGATATCCATTGGGTGTTATAAATTGTGCAACATTGACTGCATTTAGAACTGCATTATGTAATACTCTACCATTAGTTAAATTTTATCCGATCAATGGGGAATATCAGAATGAAAAATTGGTAGTCTTTGGTGTTGGTGATCAAGCCATTTGGCATATTAGATTAACACTAACTTTATATCCTAAAAGATTTTCAAAAGTTATAATTGTTAATAGGACAGTTTCCAAAGCTGATTTATTATGTGAGAAATTTAAGGAAGAATTTAAAGGTATTAAATTTGAATCTAGTGGATTATCAAGCGATTTAAATTATAAAAATTATTTATTAAATGAATTTAAAGATACGAGTGTCGTTTTTACATGTATTCCAACTTCAACTCCAACAATTAAAAAAGAATTAATTGATCAATGTAAAGGAAAATGTTTTATTGGTGCCATTGGTTCTTACAAACCGCATATGACAGAAATTGAAGGTTCAGTTTTAAAAGAATTAGTTATTAGTAAAGGTGGTAAGATTATCGTTGATTCTGTTGATCATTGTTTACATGAGGCTGGTGAATTGATTATAAACGATATTAAAGGTGATGATCTTATCGATATTTCAACACTATCATCTTCAATACCTGATAATGATACCAGTAATTGGTTACATAATAGTAAAGTGGTGGTCTCTAAACTTGTCGGGTTGTGCATCATGGATGTCTGGGTTGGCAGTAAATGTTTGGAAGAAGCCAAAAAAAATGGCGTTGGAATCGAAATTGAAAATTTCTAAGTGACGCTGCGTCGATCGACTTTTTTCAGTTTTTGTCGGTTTTTTTTTTTTATTTATTTTTTTACAATTTTTGAATTTTTCAATTTTTTTGGAATTTTTCAATTTTTTCGGTTTTTTTCGATTTTTTTTCTTCGGGAAATGTTGGAAATGCCAATGAAAGTTGCAAAATGTTTTTCTTATTATAGTGTTTTATCTGTTTAGTATTTATTTATATTTATCTGTTTATTATTATTTGTTATGGTCATGCTTCCTTCTAATACTATGTTGAAGGGAACATCTTCGATAAGGAGTATTTCTTTCTTTGCACCAGCCGCAAGATTGAATGAATTTAACAAACGACAATTACAAAATAACGCAAGTATTGAAGTATTTGAAAAGAACTATACTCAATTAGAGAATTATTTTATAAAATTTAACGAATCAAATCATCCTATACATGCAAATGATAAAATTTTAACTAAAGATTTCCAATTTAATGGTAACAATAATAATAATAATAATAATAATAATCATAATACATTAGTTATGTCATTGGATTCAATTGATTTTGATTTCTTACAAAATAACAAGGATGATCTCATATTAGAAAATTCCAATTATTCGAAAAGACAAGATTTTATTGAAAAGACAAAATTTCTGTTGTTTAATTCAGATATACGAAATCTGTATAATCATTTAAAGAGTAATATAATTAAATTAAATGAATTTCAAACTATGCTATCTTCATATGAGATTTCACTGATTATTAAACGTTTAATATACTATAATAATTCAATAAGTAGTCGTTTGAAATTTGTAACGAAGAATAAAAATAACCTATTTGAAAATGATAATAATATCGAAAAATATATTAAAAAATTGAATGCAATTTCAAGGAACACTTATTTATCAACCAAATCAATCTTTAATAGTTTATTAAAATCAAATTTATCAGTTTATGATTATGAAAATATAATTTTACTTCATTATGAAAGAAACTTCATTAAAAAGACAATCGATTTGATTTCTGATTATGAAAATAAGACAAAGGATAAATCAAATTATTTATACATGTCAAATCTTATTTGGTATATTAAAATGGATATTTTATCTAAAACCAATAAAAACTTTTGGACAATTTATGGGGAGACTTTATATAAAATTAATTCGAATTTAAAATTAAGTTCAAACTATTTATATCCACATCATAATCATAATTTTCAAGATTTGATAAATAGGTATGAGAAGGAAAAATCTTTGAATGAATTAAATGATAATTTAAATATTTTAAATGTTATAATCAAGGGCCTTGGTCAAAATGGTGATCTTGAATCATTGGATAAATTTATTGAATCAAATTGGGGCATTAAAATTGACAGGACTGGTGACAAGGGTATTTATTTACTTGAGCATTTTAAGTTAAATAAAAAAGTAAATGAATTAATTTGGCCTGATGAAAATTTACTGATAAATATTTTACTTTCATATTCTAAAAATGGTGAATTGGCAACAGGTATTGAAATCAACAATTTAATACTTGATAATTATAATAAATTAAATTTATTTGATATTTTTAATACTTCAAAATATTGGACAATTGCATTAAAATGTACTGGATTATTTGGTGATGCCGTTGATAAAAAAATATCAATTGAATTAAATAACAATAATAATAGTAATAGTAATAATAATAATAATAATAATAGTCTATTAGAAATTAAATATAGATTATTTGATAAAGTTTGGGAAATGTCCGAAAAATATGTCAATAAAATTACGAGAGATATGGTGAAATTGAAAATCAAATATTCAAGTTCTCATGAGTTATTGAATAGGTTAGATAAAATTTATTCAAATATTGGTGATATCAATTATAATAGGACACACATGAATATCATTACAAATGAAATGACGATTAATCAATATGTACGTGAATGTTGTATAGAATTAGCAAATAGAGGTCGTTTTCTTGATGCTAATATAATAATTGATAAATTTGTTAAGTCAAAACAATCAGTTGAAGGATTGAAAACAATGTTAGCTGAAATGCAGGAAGTTTATGCTAGGAAAAGAGTTAAAATTGATGAATTAAAACGTCGTATTGATGATGATGATGATGATTTTGGACTATGGTAATTTATTTGATAAATATACTTGTAAATACAGTATAATGCTTTGAAATGGTATCTATTTAGAAAATAAAATGACAGAAAGAAATAAAAAAAAACAATGGAGTTACAATATACTATTTATAAATTTATATACTTTTGAAATGCAATGTAGAAAATAATGTGATAATGATGCAACAAAAAAAAACGAACAGCAACAATAACAACAACAACCAAGTATCAACTTATTGGAACTAATTCATTTGAATTCATATATTTACTCGCAAATATCCAAATCCACCTAAACCAAACAATCTGTGAATAATGTGCCCATGTCATTGTGGTGAAATTTAAAAACAAATTGTTTAAATCACTATAAATACCAACTGAATTTGTAACCCTGTAATCTTTCAAGAAATTAATTTCGTGCGTATCTAAAAAGTCATTAATTTTATCACATTTTGAAAGCCATTTAAAAGTGATCTCAATAGATGAGAATATAAAACCGGAATATTTTAATAGTAAATTCCAAGATTTCAATGTAAAAGTTCTTGTGTTTGTTAATGAATGGTATTTTTTAATACCCAAATAAATTGACTTGTGGTTTGGATGATTTGAAACTCCAAATTCATCAAATGATAATATAATAAAATCATTGTTATTATTCTTACTCGTATTTACAATATTTAATTGCTTTTTTAAAATATCAATTTCTTTGCTAATTGTTTTCACTATATCATCGGTGTCCCAATAATTGTTAATATCATCAACATAATCTAAAACTTTAACTGTATCAATATTTAACAATCTCGCTGCTCTGTTTAATTCACGTTCCCTGACATCTCCTAAACCATCAAATCCTCCATTTGAAAGACAAATTAAATGGAACGTATTACCATAATTTTCCTTTGTTAACTCCGTTATTGTTGGAGTGAAAAACATTGACTCATCATCTGGATGTGCAGTAAATAAAACAATATGAGAATTTGTTAAGTTATTGTTTATTACTGGTGGTGTATTGATTGAATTATAATATGCACTTCCTAGATAGCCATCTTTATCAATCAACGCTTCGTTGCCGATACAACCTGGATAAATATTTGGAATTATAGTAGTCAATACAATCCATAAAAAAAAAGTCACTGATACTGTATATGAAATCTTTAACAATCCCATTTTATTTTCGTCTCTTCAAACCTATCCAATATCAACCTTGACTTTTATTACCCCATCCTATAAGAGAAAAAGAAAAAAATAACACAAAATACTACAATAATCTCTGAATTTTGAGATCCTCCTTTTTTTTTCAATCTTCAACAGAGAAAATCATTCAGAAGCGAAGAGACAACGAAGGTGATATTTTTTTCCTCCTTTCTTCTGTGTGTGTCGTCTTGTTTCATTTACGTTTCATGGTTTGATAGACATCTGTTTGGTTATATTTGTTTCTATTGACTATCAGGAATTTTGGTTATTCAAAATGTTGGTAACTTCTGATGGTTTTATGACTTTACGTCGTGCATTCAAAAATACGCACTGTTGTACAATAAGATTCACCAGGCTTGTGAAAAGATTCAACTCAACGAGTTCAAATAACACATTAAATTCAGAGTATTTAGAGCATGACCCTGAACTAATTAAACGAAAAGAATATATTAAAACTTTTCTTTCCGGTAAACCATTTGACTCCATCGAAGAATTTTCTGCATCTAATATTGAAAGCTCCAATTCCATTGAAAAATTCAACCCTGATATTGTACCTTCACCATTTGTTTATTTAGATGGGAGTGATGCATTAAACTTCATTTTAAATCAAAATGAATATTTCGATGATATGGCTAAATATGACTACTTAATTAAATATGATTATTTTACAAGATTAAAGTGGGATAGTAATGGAAATTTCCATGATAAAGTCGATTTGATATTAAATTGGAAAAAAAAATTCAATCATGAATATAAAGATATTGAACTTCAGAATAATGAAATTAACTTGAAATTCCCCGATGATATAAAGGCTTCTATGATTGGTAAATTAAATACTGAAAATTTTGAGTTAAAAGAATCTATTGACCAATTACTTATTGAATTTCCAAAATATTCATTTGAAAATATGACTCTTTTATACATTAAACTTATTCCACAACTATCAAGCAACCAAAGGGAGATGTTCGTACAACAAATTAGTGATTTCTTTATGGTAAATATATTACATTTTCATGATTCAACATTGGAATCAATTTGTCAAACATTGATTTCTTTTAACCTTTCTAATTCTGTAACTACAATTGTACGTGCTTATAATGAATTCAGTCATTCGGAATCTGGCTTTTTAGCAATAATGTCAAAATCTCTTATTCAAGACTATCTGAACGGTCTTTTACAAGAAAATGATATTAAAACTTCGAAAACAGTCATAGAACATATTATAAATTCAGGTTATAAGCCCAACATTGATACAATCACAAACTATTTTAGATTAGTATCTCGTATATGTCAATCGGTTGACACTAACAAATCTAATCAAGAAATGTTATTTAATGCATTTACTTTATCATTAAGCTCTGTTATTATCAAAGAGGGTATGTTAAATGATGAAATTATAAAATATATTTCAGGATTTATCCGTATCAATATCCTTCCTTTATTTATTAACTATTTAAAATTGGCCAAGGATCATAATGAACTTAAAGAATTGCCAGACACTATAATAAACAGAATTAGGAAATCTACTTCTTATCAAAATAAGACGGATCAAGAAAAGGCTATTTTTTTAACAGGTATATTAAAATCTCTTGATTTGGATTTCAACAGCTTTTCGGAATCTTGCAAATTGGAAATTATAAATTTATATGCAGAAGCACATTCGCCATTGGCTGTTTTACTATGGTCAAAAACACTTGGGACTCCTTTGTCAGAATTAGACAAGAATAAAATTTTTAATATTTTGGAAGGTGAAAGTGATAATATTTCAAGTAAATTTGACATTTCAAATAAACTTTAATTTATTCTAACAGTTATTAAGCGTTTATAGATCTTTTCTCTCTTTTTTTTTTTGTAAATAGAACATAATATATATGCACATATAGATAAATAAATAGATAAATACACATCATTCATTGTAATTTTTCAAATTTTTTAACAAATCTTTCTTCAATATTGATAAGGCAAGATTTAGAATTGGACATTCGTATTGCCTCCGCTTGTTTTTTAAACAACTCTTCAGGTTTTGGCTGTCCAAATCCAAACTGCTGTTGTGGCTTAGTTTGTGTTTGGCCACCCCCAGAGCTTAAAATAAGTGAAACATTCTCTAAAATTGTATCTTCTGGTTTGTTGAATAATTCTGTGATACCAAACAAAGAAACAAATATCTTACTTAAACTTTCAACACCAACCAAGTTAACAAAATACCAACTAATACCGGTAACATATGACACATCTAAATCTGGTGTTAAAATAGAAGATTGAAACATTGGTTTAAAATTGGCAGTTAATGTAAATGGTAATTTTAATGCAATATATCCACGAAATAAGTATGACATGTAAAACATTAATATGGGTTGTGGTAAATAATTCAACAAATTTGCCTTCATACCATCCATAAGACCTTCATTTAAGCCAGAACTTGTAAATGGATTGGTAATTTCCTCTGATTTTTCATTGGCCTTTTTTGATTGATTGATTGGTTTCTCAAGGATCTTGTTAAGATTGTTAATTTTACCATACTGATCAATAATGTGTAATTTATGTGCATTCCATTCAGAGCTGCATAAGGTTGCCCAAGAATTTTGTCCATTCAACATACATTTTTGCAAATTTTGCTCTTGTCTTACCTTTTTCATCTTTTGAAGTTTCTGTGCAGGTTTTAACAGTGATGTTAAAAGCTGTCTTAAAATATGCACCAAGAGCATGACTAACGTAATGGGCAATAAAACATGAGTTTTAATCCTAGAATCGAGGATTAAATTGGAAATTTCCATTATATTCTTGATAATTCAACTATTATTAAATCTATTTCTTAGTTGTCAATTATGAAACCCAATACTTCACAATTTACTGACAATAACATAAATCTGAACAACATGAAAATGCGCACAAAATGATAATTGATGATACTTCCCTGATTTCTTCTTTTTCCCTCTTTTTCCCTTTTTTTCTTTATCAAAACTTTCTATGTGGCTTCAGATAATTATCTAATTATCTTATCATTTAAAGATGACTATTCGTGTGGCAGCAGTTCAATTGAACTCAATTCTAGGAAATGTGGAGGCTAATATGACAAGGGCATTAAATATGCTTGAACAGGCATTTTTAACCGCTGGATCAAAACCGGATTTGATTGTTCTTCCGGAACTTGCACTTACAGGTTATAATTTCAAATCTGCTTCTCATATTGCACCATATTTAGAAATCCCTGGTAATGGCAAATCGTATGAATTTGGACAGATGTTATCAAAACGTTGGGACTGTTTGACTTTGTTAGGTTATCCTGAAAAATTTGGAAATGAAAAGTATAAAATTTACAATTCTGCAATGTTAATTGATCAAAACGGTAAAATAATTCATAATTATAGGAAAACACATTTATTTGATACCGATAAAGTTTGGGGCTGTAGTGAATCACCAGATGGATTTCAAGCTTTTGATTTAGCTATCAATGGTAAAACATTACGTACTACTATTGGAATATGTATGGATTTAAATCCATATGAATTTAAAGCTCCATTTGAAAAATATGAATTTGCAACGTATGCATATGGACAAAAATGTCAACTTATTTTGGTTCCTACTGCATGGATGAATACGAGTTGGGATGAACATTGGACAAATGAACAAATATCTGCATTTAAAGGAGTTTATGAAAATGAGAGTCAAATTCCTGAAATCAATACTAAACATGATCCAATAAAAGATAATGATATAATGATGAATCAGGATACTTCCAAAAGGGTTTTAGATTATAAATTGAATAAAGTTGATGGTCGTACAGGGATGTATTGGGTTGTTAGGATGAATCCATTTTTTTCTAATGAACATCCAAATTTTAGTCAATGTGTTGTGGTTTGTAATAGGAGCGGTATGGAAGATAACTTAATGTATGCCGGAACGAGTAGTATGTTTACTTTCCATGGTGGCCCGATGGAGAGATCAATGAGGGGTATGACTATTGATTTTTCCATTGAAGGTAGTCTATCTCAAGGAACTGAAGGTGTTTTGGTGAGAGACTTAAATCTATAAAAGCTAGATCCGTTAGAAAAGCTATTCCAATAGTTTACAAAAAAACAAAAGAAAAAAAAATTTAGATGAGAAACATCAAGGATCAAAATAAAATATAGATACATTAGTTTAGAATACAAATCAAATTATAGATTAAAAAGAGTAAATATGAAATAAATAGAATCAATTAGCTTCGGTATTGACGTTAGTTGCAATTTCTCGTGTGCCATTTTCTGCAGTTGGCTCTTCTTGAAAATCTTTATCTTCATTAACTTTTTCAGATGTAGATGCTTGTTCTTCTTTACTTTCATGTGTTTGCGCTTCTTCTTGTTGTTCTGTGTCAACTTCTCCGTCTTCTTCTTCTTCTTCTTCGACTTCTTCATCTTCTTTTTCTTGTTCGATTAATTTGGAAGTTTTCTCTAAAAACTCTTGAACTTCAGAAGAATTATCCTGCTTTGAAACGAGTGAAACAAAGGATTCTAAAACATTTTTACGTTGTTCAATTTCCCTATAAGCTTTCTCTAATTCTGATTTTAATTTTTCATTAGAATTTGCAAGCTCACTAATTGCTTGATCAGTAATAATTTTTTCTAAAGTCCATTTATTAACTAAACTTTCTTCTTTTTCCTTTAATTTTTTAATAAATTCGGAAGCTTTCCTAATAATTTGAGCTTTATTAGTATGAGTTGTTGGTACCAATTCTTGTAATTCTCTAATTGCATTATTAATGGTCTCTCTTCTACGTCTTTCAACTTCCTTGTGATTTAATTTTTTAATTCTACTTATTTCTACTGGATTGGTTGAAACAAGTTTAACTGGTACCATATCGAGTTTTGTACCACTGATATCAACAGTATTGTCCTCCTTAGATTCACCAAAAACTGGATCAATTACTTGTTCATTTATTTGATCTTTTTCACCTTCTTTTTCTTTTAACATTTCCTTACCATTTCCATTTTCAGTTGCGTTTTCATTAGTAGTTACTTCTTCGGTTTTTTCTTCTTTGTCATTATCCTTATCCTTATCCTTGTCCTTATCCTTATCATCTTCCTCTTCATCATCATCATTATTATTATTATTTATAATTGATTTTTGTATATCACTGACAACATTTTGAGCAGCATCTTCAATATTAGATTTGTTTATATTCTCACTTGCATTATTTTCACTTGTACTGTTTTCAATCTTATCATTATCCTGATTACTATTGGATTCAGTATTATCCTCATTCAAAGACAATTGATTAATTTTTTGTTTCTTTGAGGTAGATTCGGTATCAACTACTGATTCGGATGTTCTCTTTGGTGATTCCATTTTTATTTTCTTTCTTCTTTTCACCCTATTTTCTTAGTATATTCCTTCTATGAAAAAGAAAAGAAAAAAAAAGACAGAGAGAAAGAAAAAAAAACAAAACAAAAGAAAAGAAAAGAAAAGAAAAAGAAAAGAAAAACAAAAAAATGAGGAAAAGCACGTGCTTTTCAAGATTGGAAGTCACGAGATCCAGGTCACGAGACTGTCATTGATATAATCGGGTCTTTTTATGCTTCTTTATGCTTCTTTATGCTTCTGGGAATATCATCGGAAATACGGAAAGTTTATTTATCTTGTTGATTTTGCCCTTTTTCTTTAGGGAATTTATAAGTATTTTATCAATTATTTACCTTTATTGGATAATAAATACTAAAAGAAAAGAATATACCAAAATGTGCAGACCTGCAACTTGCGAAAATTGTCACAAATCAACCTGGATTGGATGTGGTTTACATATTCCTAGTGCTATGGATCCAGTTGCCAAAGACCAATGGTGTACTTGTCAACATCCAGCTGATTCTACAACTTCTAAAGATTATCCACCAAAAGTTGGTACTGGTATTCCATCTTAAATTTAATATCTCTTATGTCAGTTCATTTATATATATATATTTTTTTTTTTTTTTGGTATTTGAATTTATTTGATTCTATTTAGTTTTGATTTATTTTGTTTTTAATCTACAAATAATCTATAAGCGATGTGGATATTATTCACTCTCATCTTAATTATTTAGAACGCTTGTAAATCTTTTTAAAGAAAGCAGTTAAAACTTCACCTTTGAATCCTCTAGATTCATCAATACTTTCAATTTGTTTTTGTAAAGTTGTTGCAATACTTTCTTCATATTGATGGTATAATTCATCAATCTTTAATTTACTGAAGAGTTCTTTACATATTTTTTCCTTTGTTGCATCTTTTCTACCGTAATTTTCATCTAAAATTTCTCTTTCTTCAGGAGTACAAATTTTCAATGCTGTATTGATAACCCAAGAACATTTATTATCCATGATATCAGTACCAATTTTACCAATATCTTCTGGTTTACCAAAACAATCTAAATAATCATCTTGAATTTGGAAATATTCACCTAATGGAATCAAAACATCCCTTGCTTGTTTTAAATCTTTTTCATCATTAATACCAGCCATATACATTGCTAACGCAACAGGTAAATAAAATGAATAAAATGCAGTTTTATAAATAACAATAAATGAATGTTTTTCAATTGAAAATTTACTTAAATCGACATGATCTTCAGGTGCTGTAATTAAATCTAATAATTGACCCATTTCTGTTTGAAATGTAACTTCATGGAATAAATCTAACAAATCAATATAATAATTATCTGATCTGAAATATTTCTTTAATAAAATATAAATTGCACCTTCTAACATAAATGCATCATTGATTGCAATTTCTTTAACGTTATCAACTTTATACCAACAAGGTTGACCTCTTCTGGTAATTGATTGATCCATCATATCATCAGCAACCAAAAAATATGCTTGTAATAATTCAATACACCAACCTAAAATTGCTGCTTTCTTATATTCATCATCTTTGAAATCATCGTATGATTTAAATCCTTTTAATAATGCATATGTATCAACAACTGATAAACCTCTATTTAATTTACCACCTGGTGTATTATATTCTAAATTCTTTTTAAACCATTCGATTGCATCATTTGGCATGCCATTTTCCTTTAAAACATCAAGTAATTCTGTCACTAATTCTGGGAAAAGATCCAAAAATTTCTTTCTACCAATTGTTTTATCCATTTTTTTGCAATTTTTATTTTTTTATTATTTGATTATTATCAAAAGTGATTATAAATAGATTAAAAGAATGGCAAATAAGTAAGTAAATGCCAAAGACCAAATGGTAACCAGAAATATTAGAAAATACGACGATTCGAAATCTGGTGAAATAACACGAAAACGTTTTTTTCACAATGTGCTAAACGAGCGCGTCGATCGTCTGCTTTTTTAAAAGAATTTTTTTTTTCCTTTTTTTTCGGTTTTTGGCAATTACCCTTTTGGGAATGATTTGAAAATTTTTTTTTGACAAAAAAAGAGAAAAAAAAATGAAAATGAAATTTTGAAACTTTTACTACAAAACTTTTTTCTTGTATTATTTATATACTGAGCTGTAATATAGTTGGGATTTACTTTATATTACAGAGGTTTATAATATGGCTGCAAAGGTAAAGGGAAAGGATGCTAAGAAGCAAAATTCTAAAAAGGTGAAACAAACTCCTGCTAAAAAGGAAGAAAAAATTATTGAAAAGAAAGTAGAAAAGGAAGAAGAAGAAGATGATGATGATGATGATAGTGAAGAAGAAGAAGAGGAAGATAAGGAATTAAATATTGATGCGCTTAACGAAAGTGAAGGTGATGACGACGATGATGATGATCTTTTAGAAGAAGCCGATGAAGAAGAAGCAGAAGCAGAAGAAGAAGAAGAAGAAGAAGAAGAAGAAGAAGAAGAAGAAGAAGAAGAAGAAGAAGAAGAAGAAGAAGAAGAAGATATTCCACTCTCTGAAGCAGAATTTGATTCTGATGCTGATGTTGTTCCACATACAAAACTTACAGTTAATAATAAGGTTGCATTGAAAGATAGTCTTTCCAGAATACAAATACAATGGTCTAAATATCCATTTGATGAAAGTCAGTCAATCACATACCACACCAAAGTTGAATCAGAAATTAAAGACATTTATGATGATACTGAAAGAGAATTGGCATTTTTTAAACAAGGTTTAGATGCAGCAATTGAAGGACGTAAGAAACTTTTAGCTTTAAAAATCCCATTCGGTAGACCAGTTGATTATTTCGCAGAAATGGTTAAATCTGATGATCATATGGATAAATTAAAGGCTAAGCTTGTAAGTGAAGCAACTGAAAAGAAAGCTAGAGAAGAAGCTAGAAGACAAAGACAATTGAAAAAATTCGGTAAACAAGTTCAACATGAAACTTTACAACAAAGACAAAAGGAAAAGAGAGAAACTTTAGATAAAATCAAAACAATGAAAAAGAAGAGAAAGAATAATGAAATGTCAGGTGATGATGGTTTCGATATTGCAGTTGAGGAAGTTTCTAAATCTGGTGAAAAACAACGTGAAAAGAAACAAAAAATCCGTCAAAATGTCTCTTCTAAGTCAAATTCTAAAACTAAGAGACCTGGAAAGAATAGAAGAAGAAATAAGAGAAAGAATTAGTTTTAATTTTGATGTTTAAATTTGTAATATATATAAATAATTCGACATAATTTATTAAAGATGTTTTTCCATTTAAATTGGTTTGTTAATTAATTACTACATATTATTTTTTTTATATAAGTGATGAAATCCATAGATATATTAAAAAATTCCAAGCTCTTGTAACATCTCCCATGTCTCTGCAGCAACATAATGCTTTAATGAAACATCATCTGAAAGCCCCTTCCTTCTTCTCGTTTTCATCATAAAATCTCTACTTGATGATAGTAATGGAACACGTTTCAATAATGGTATAAATGCAGTTTCATCTAATGGATCACCTGGTACTCTTTCCCATTTATTAAATATCAATTGTGGGTATGCCATACCTCTAGTAGCAAGTCTTAAATCCGTTTCAAGACCAACGGATTCAATTACAGGAATTGATCCATTGACTTTCCAAAGCGGCGTACCATCGATTCGTTCTTTTTCCAATATATAACCCCTTCTTCTTTCAATTAACTTCTCCAATGCATCAACAACATCAGAATGACAAAGAACTTCAATATTATAAATAGGTTCTAATAATTTAGGTTCACTTATTAAAAGAGCAGAATGGCATGCTTTACGAATCATTTGGATTATTTGTGCATCATTTCTATCAATTTCATCTTCTGCAAAGTTAGCTCCAATAATTCTAAATTTAACATGACTTATTGGTTCATCACATAATGGACCTTCTCTTGTAGCCCATTGAAATCCCTTTAAAATTTTATCTTTCAAACTTAATAAAAGGTTTTTGTCAATCTCATCGGGTAAAGTATCATCACATAATATACTAGATCCTAAGTCGTCTGGTCCAACCCCCCAAACGGATCGAGCCGCTAATGAGTCCCAGTGGTATCTATCCCTTAGCTTTTTAGCTAGTTTTCTTGGTGGATCACGGTTGATGTTTAATGTGCCGTTTTTAATATCCCTAATAATTTCTGCATCAAGTGGTTCTGCAATTATAGAAATACTATTTTTTCCATTATTAGATTTCGTAATTAACTTAATTTTAGAATGCCCATCCAAAGTTTCATTAAATTTAACCATTGGATCACTGACTTTAATTTCAATTCCACTGTATAAAATTCGAAAATCATGAAGCAGGCAATCCATATATAACTCTCCAAATCCTAAAATAGAATGTTCTCCACTATCTTCTACACGAATTTCACATCCCACATATGACCTATTAAGTTTCTTCAGTGAATCCAAAAATTGATTCAAATCTTTCGGGTTGTAAGCTTGAACAGCTACTTTAAAAACTGGGCTGAATAATTTATCCGCTCCTTTAAATGTATACAAAGTTTCATCAAGTGATTCATCAAAAATTGAAGCCGTTTTTACAATAAAATTGTCAATATCTGGGCCTGAAATCAATCCAACTGAACCAGCTTTTAATTCTGGTACATTTACCTTATATCTACCACACCACATATAACATCTGTTGATCTTTTGACTTTTACAGTCATAGATGTTACCGTTTGAATATTCTTCTCCGAGTAATTTCACTGTTTGATTTTCTTTGATGGTGCCGGATAATATCCGAACTAAAGCGTAAAAGTTTTCACTGTCAGTCGTATCTACCAATTTAGATACATAAGCGATCAGTGGGCCTTCTGGATCACATTTGGTAATATGTTCAGCAATGGAAGAGGTTGTCAATCCCGTGTATAAATAATTTAATTTTGCTTGAGAATTTTGTACTGGAGATGGAAGTGATTTCAACGAATTCATGAGTGCAAGTGATGGAAAACCAAAAAATGCAGTAAATAGTTCTTTCAAAAACGGTTTAGAATTTAACTTATATTTATGTTTCTTCAATCTCAATTTCATTTTTTTTTCCACAAATTGTTGTAATTCTAGTGCATCGAGTGATAAAGATGCCATTGTTAGTTTATAAATTGGATCAAGAATGAATTTAATGAATGTTCTGTTATTTGCAGATGCTAATGGATTTGAAGGTTTGGTGAAAAACTTCTTATCTTCATAATAAATATCACCCCATAACTTTCTAGAAAATGATTCAATGGATACTTTAAGACTCTGTTTAATATTGTTAAACTCAAAATATTTTTTAGTAAAACTGGTTAAGTTGAAAATCATATTAAATCTACTTGATGAAAAGCAAACATTTCCTAATTCAGGTGAAAGTCTTGTAATATCATTATTATCTTCAATATCTAAAATGGTACAATACTTTTCAATTTTTGTGTTTACCTGTTCAATCACTCTTCTAATTTTATGATATGCATCTAATGGTGATAATCTCAATTCTAAAATCAATCTGTCTAACTTTGTCACTATTAACATTAATCTTGTATTAGTCTTCAAAGCATATTCAATTACAAGTTCTAAACCTTGTGTCATACTTTCAACAACATCAACACATAATATAACAATATCAGCGAGCCGTACAGATATTGCCATTTCATCTGCAAAATTGCAATGTCCTGGAGAATCGATAACATTTACTAAGGTGGAGTTGCCATCCAGGCCTGGCAAAAGTAACGACATGACTGAACTTTTAATTGATATTCCTCTTTTAACCTCAAGTATATGATTATCTGTATACCTCAGTTGTTTTTCATCATTTTCTGAATTATAGTTATTAAATGAATGTGTCTGATCGATCAGCATATCTAATATAGATGTCTTACCTGAATGCAGATTACCACAGAGAGCAACATTTCGAACACGTTCGGTAATAGTTGACATTTGCCACATATATTCCTTTGAGTATGATGTTGTTGGTAACTCTGATTCTTCAATTATAAATCTCTTTTCCACCTGAGGTTCAACAATAGGATCGTTCAATGTTTTGGCATCAAACGTTGCTATCACCGTCTCAACATCTTTATCAAATGTGGAAGATAATGTGGGATAATAGGTTTTATCTTCAGCCAATACAATGGCCCCTCGATCTTGATTGGTTTCTTCGTTGCCTTGTTCAAAATGATCATCATCTGCGTCTTTCACAGAAAGATCAGAGTCGCTATCTGATGAATCATCCGAAGATGCATTAATCGGATTCCCAAACTCATCAAACAAAAGTTCCTCTGTATTTTCACTCATTAATTAAAAATAAAAAAAATTAGATGTTGTAATAAAGAACACTGACAATATTAAAATTATTCTAACCGAAGGTAAATAGTAATAAAGAGTCCTCCAAACATAAGGAAAAGGAAAGAAAAGAAAAAAAAAATAATTTCCCAAAATAATTTTTGTTTGATGATGTAAGCAATCCGATATCATGAAGGCCAAAAGACAATTTGTGTGTAAATAAATATCTCAACGAGATGATGAAGGAATTGACTATCATCGTTGCATATTGCACGTAGAGTGGTAGCCACTAATATTTTAGAAGAAATTAATTATAAAATTCACTGACTGGTTTATTTGCGGAAGTAGAAGGTGATGTATTATTATATAACTAACTTTTGACTTCACATGCTATTTACGTATTTTCAACTACAGTTTGCATTTAAATCGTGCATTTATCAAATTAAAATATAATCTAGTATTTTAACTGATTATGAGTTTGGGTGCATGTATTTTCCTGTCTAATTAAGATAAAAATTATTCCTTTGTTGCTGTAATTTTTGCAATACTAATCGAATGATTTTTCAATATCGAATAAATGAGCTCGATGTAAAAGTGGCCGATAAATTTTAATGCTCTGTTCTCGCCTCTGCAAAATAACAAGGTTCATCTTGTAAATAAACCATGACATGTCAGAATCAAATGAGTCTCGAATAAGAAATGGATTTGTAACAATTTTCAAAGGTTTGTGACAATAAATACTGTAAAATTTTAATTCCAATACGCCAGCTTGAGAAGATCTAGATTCTATACAGAATGTATCACTAGCAAACTTATCATATTTCATATTATTTGAAAGCCTATCATCCCATATATAATCATCATATATCATAGATAGTTTAGCCGATCGATTTTTCCGATCAATTATATAACTTCTTAAAATATTGTTAGTACCTGAAACGACGCAGAACATATTATTTTCAATTTCTAAAAGTATAACACTGCAAATAGGCACTCCAAATTCAATCACATAATCCGGAAAAGAATTAAAAATCAAATACACCTTCCCATTTCTGCAACCATATGCAACGATTCCTTTTAGTCCAAAAATACACGTCATCTCTGAAGCAAGTTTAATACATTCACGTCCAATATAAAGACCATTATCTCGCCGTATGTATTTGCAATACTTTTCATCATCTAAAATATACTCTGAAATTGAATTTCTGTAAGATCCAGAATCATTAAAGAGTCGGACAGATCCATTGACTCCTAAAACATATCTTCCTTTAACTTTACTATCATCATGTGAAATGAAAAAATCATTATAATATGAATCTATAGATTCGAGTCCTGGTAATGTAGAAATGTTACTCTTAAATGCCACACCATTCATTATATGTTGATCATCATAAAAATTAATAAAATTTGCATCCGTATCTGATTGAAAACACAATCTCATTCCTTTGATCACACCGCTTACAGCCATACCAATATCCAACGTTTTGACTGATTCAAGCATCTGTATAGGGCGTGTCTTATTGATGTAACTATAATGTCGATCAAGTAACTTCTTTAACATAGGATTTGTGAGCCCTGTTTTCTTGGTTCTAAAATATTGTTCCTCCAATTGTTCATAAAATTGTTTCTGTGCATTAGATTGGTTAATTAATTCCAGCTCGTGATTGGAAATTGGAAGCATTTTCTTTTTTGCATTCTGAACGGATTGGTTCTTTTTTCTTTTCTCATGTTTCACCTTATCATCCAACTTTTGAACAGCAGTTCCTTGAACATGTGCTCCAGAGCCGGATTTAGGGATCAAAAAATATCGTTTTTTCTCCGGATCAAAATAGTAACCTGGTATTTCCCTTCTGGTTCCATTCGACATTGCCAAAATGATATAACTGTAAAATCCCCAATTTACAATAACTAATATCCATGAATTATAAATATCATAAGAAATGGCAGGTGGAACGTGAGGCGAGAAATTTCAATGTTCTACTGAAACGGCCGTGTTTGAGCATGTTGACAGGGGGAAAGATATCTCTTTCTAACGACCTTATTAATTTAACCTAGCATTGAATAATATAACTACATCCAACTAGTTGAAAGATAAATAAATTATGGAATTTAATGGTGGGAACTCTGAAGGTGGGGAGAGCCTTGTGAATTTGGAAATGACAACTGAACAGAGTGTTCACCAAAACAACCAGTTTCATATTCCAGAAAATTGGAAACATTTAGGTCAGCAAATAGCTCAAGAAATTTATTATGATGATGATAATATTGAAGAGGTTCAACAATTTCAGTACAAGAGTGAATTGGACCACAAATTTTCAGTTGGTTCGATTGTAGGCTTGGGTTTCTCTTTAATGAATGTTCCCTTTGGAGTGGCTTCCACGTTATCTATTGGTTTGGTATGTGGTTCAAATGTTACAATACTGTGGGGTTGGATTTTGTTTGGATTATTTTCTATTATGATATCATTATCATTGAGTGAAATAGCATCAAAATTCCCTACATCTGGAGGCGTTTATCATTACTCCTGTATCTTATCTGACGAAAGATACAGTCATATTACATCTTGGTTTGATGGATGGTATTTGATCCTAGGAAATTTACTAATGTTTGTTTCTTATTCATTTGGTGGTGCACAATTTGTTCTTTCAATTTTAGGGCTTGCACAAAGTGATTACAAAGAAAACAAGTTGTTAATTATGATTGCATTTGTGCTGATTATTATTATTTCGGCTATAATAAATTTATACTTTCAAAAATTCTTGGAAAAATTTAATGAACTTTGTATTTATTGGACATTTTACACCATCCTTTTAACAGATATACTTATCCTTTTATTTGCCTCAGATTTCCATAGTCTTAAGGACATTTTTACATATTTTGATGCATCAAGATCAGGATGGCCTGATTTTCTTGCCTTTATTATCGGTGGTATCCAGTTTTCATCTATGACGTTCAATGGATATGGTGCAATAGTTTCAATGAGTGAAGAAGTTAAAAGCCCAGAAAAGACCATTCCAAAAGGTTTGACGTATTCGATATTGGCCAGTATATTTACCGGTTTAGTGTTTATTATCCCACTACTAAGTGTTTTACCAGAAATCAGTAAATTATTGGATGAAAATCCTGATATTTTCCCAATTGATATTGTTCTCAAACTTTCAACTAAATCATTTTTGGTATCATTTGTCATATCGTTAATGATTGTTGGTGCAATTATTTTCGCAACAGTTGGTGCTTTGACCACGGTATCTAGAACTATATACTCTTTGGGTAGAGATCGTGGATTACCTTACAATTACCTATGGCAACAATTAAATACAACAGAAGATAAAGAAACTATTCCAAGAAATGCCATGTTATTGGCGGTATTTACCTCTATAATACTAGGCTCATTTTCACTTATATCAACTAGTGCATTTAATGCATTTCTTGGATGCTCGGTGATGGCTATGAATGTTGCAAACGGTATTCCTATTTTATGTTCATTGATTAATAAACGGAAGAAGATCAGGGGGGCAACTTTTAAACTTCGGAAATTTGGTTATGTTGTCAATATATGCAGTTGTTTTATGATTATTTTAACATGCATTGTTTTATGTCTACCCCCATCTTTGAATATAGATATCCAATCTATGAATTACTCAATTGTCGTATTTATTATATTTACTATATCTATATGGATAGGCTATTATTGTTGGGGTAAGGATCATTTTGTAGGACCACTTCTTGTCGTGGAACCGGTGACCAACTCGGTAATACAACTGGATTCGTTAAGAAACGCCACAATGGAATCACTCACACCTCAGATAGACATATAGCATGTGTATGAAACAAAAATATATTTATTCTTAATTTACTGCCACAACCCCTGATGAGTTTGCTCGTAAAATATTGAAGATATATGGAATTATATACTGAAACCGCCAAAAGAGATACAACGGGTCAAGGTTGATTTATCGTGCTGATTGAAAAAGTTATCAAATATAGTACCTATTATCACGTAAAAATACAGGTCTTGAGAGAAGGTATCACCAATGCTTTGGCACGGCTAGATCAATTTTTTTCAAAATTCCTTGGACTATTTGCAAGTTCAAACTCTTTTAAATTATATGAGATGATATCCTAAACAATAATCTAGATATATATTCGTTTTGGGTTTAAATTGATGTAGTGGTATGTTTTCTATTTCTGTTGTATCAGACACGAGAACTAGTAAATCATCCGTTTGTTGCGGTATTTATAACTTACGTAGTTGGTCAAATGCTAAACATGAGTATTTTGAAGATGATCCGAGATAGATGCTCAAAATATGGCATTGTTGGTGAAAGAATTCTAATTCGACTCAATCCGAATATATTACAATACAATAGAAAATGCCAAAGTGAAGATGATTTTCTTGCAGCGATTTTTTTCCAGTATTTCTGTCTTTAAACCATCTTCTGATTTTTCACTTGGTCTGAACAGTAATAAACCTCATTTGTATCAGATAGTTTCAACACCAGGACACTGTCTAGTAATGTTGTCAAGGGGAATCTTAACGAAAGGGTGTGTCCTGAAAGGTAGTAGACCAATTTATAGTATTGAAAGACGGTTTTCACACTCACCGCTTAGCTGTGCTGCGATTATTAGAAGATCAAAATTTAAGAAAAATATTCCGCAAGAAAACTTGAAGCAGTCAGCAAACTCAATAGATGATATTCTTAAGAATAAAATTGATGAAAAACTAAAGGAAGAGAAAGAGAGCATTGAAAAAAAGAATGATTCTGAAACGGAGAATGTTGTTAAACAAAGTGTTCCTAAAGTAGAAAGTATCAACACTTCTAAAAAGAAGGTTACTAAAAATATGAGTGATAAATCGCAGAAGAGTGAAAACAAAGTTACAGATAAAAAGGAAAGTTCTAAACTTTCAAAGGATAAAAAGTTTGGAAAGGGCAAAGTTGAACGAACGAATAAAACAAGAAATGATAAAAAGGATAGTTCTAATCCTGTCGAAGCTATCGTCAAAGTAAAGAAGAAAAAGAAAGTTGGTTTAAAAGCAGATGGTTCCAAATATAAGCTTGATATTCCAACATTTTTATCAGTTGCCAATTTTGCAACTATTTTGAAAATCCGTGTTCCTGAATTACTTGAAAAATTACAAGAACTAGGATTTGAAAATATAACAAATGAACATATTCTTGATGCTGAAACTGCCGAATTGATTGCTCAAGAATATGGTTTTGAAGTTAATCGTGATGATAATTTAGGAGCAGATCTTTTTCCTGCTGCCACACCTACAGACCCAAAGAAACTAAAGCCAAGATCACCGATTGTTACGATCATGGGACATGTCGATCATGGTAAAACTACCATCTTGGATTATTTAAGAAAATCTTCAATTGTCAAAGGAGAATTTGGTGGTATTACTCAGCATATTGGTGCCTTTGTTGTTCAAACTCCAGTGAGTAAGAAAAGGATTACATTCCTGGATACCCCTGGACATGCTGCATTTTTAAAAATGCGAGAAAGAGGTGCAAATATAACTGACATTATTATTTTAGTAGTTGCCGCAGAAGATAGTGTTAAACCGCAAACAATTGAAGCTATCAAACATGCAAAAAGTTCAGGTGTCCCAATTGTAATTGCTATTAATAAGTGTGATAAAGAACAGGCAAATCCGGATAAAGTTGTTGCAGATCTATCAGCTAATGGTATTGATGTGGAAGACTATGGTGGTGATACACCAGTTGTTAGAATATCAGCAAAAACTGGATTGGGTATGAAAGATTTAGAGGAAACCATTGTTACTATTGCAGAAATTTTAGAATTGAAAACAGAAGAGAAGGGTGTTGTTGAAGGTTGGGTTTTAGAATCACAAGTCAAAAAAGGTTTGGGTAATGTGGCAACATTTTTAGTGAAAAAGGGAGAGTTGAAACCAGGTTGTATAATTGTCGCTGGTACAACATTTTGTAAAGTTAGAGTTATGAAAGATGAGCATGGAAAAAATCTCAAACTTGCAAAGCCATCTCAACCTATTGAAATATCTGGTTGGAAGGAATTGCCTGAAGCAGGTGAGTATGGTATCCAAGCTAAGGATGAAAGTTTTGCCAAGAAAGTTATCACAAATAGGGAAAAGAGAAAGAGGATGATGGAAGAAGCATCACAAATTGAAGAGATGAACCAACGCAGAATTAAAGCTATCGAAGATTCGAAGAGGGAAGAAAAGATTCAAGAATATCAATTACAAGGCTTAACTTTAAGCGAAATTAAAGAGCTAGAGCCAGAACTGTTTGATGATGAATCGAATAAAATTCAAGATGTTAATTTCATTATCAAAGCTGATGTCAGTGGATCAGCTGAGGCAGTCAGACAAAGTATTGAAGGTTTAGGAAATGATGAAGTAAGATCCAAAGTTTTGTTTGAAGATGTTGGTGCTCCTTCGGATTCAGATATTGCCAGAGCTAAGGACTCTAATGCGCAGATTTTAGCTTTCAATGTTAAAGTGCCAAAGGAAATATCCAATAGTGCATCTAAAGCTGGTATTGAAATTAAGGAATTTAATGTTATTTACCATTTAATCGAAGAAGTTTTAAAAACATTAACATCCAAATTACCTCCTATTTATGAAACTAAAGTTGTTTCCAAAGTCTCAATTAAACAGCTTTTTGAAATCAGTTTAAAGGGTAAGGAAACCATGGTCATTGCAGGTTCAAGAGTTACAGACGGTATTTTCAAAAGGAATAATGATGTCAGATTGGTTAGAAATGGTGAGGTTCTCTATAACGGTAAAATCAAGCAATTGAAGATTGTGAAAAACGATGTGAACGAAGTTCAAAATGGTGCTGATTGTGGTGTCTCATTGGAGGGTGATCCTGAACTTAAGGAAGGTGATATCATTGAATCCATTGAAAAGATTCCTATTGAGAGACACTTGTGAATCTAAGCTGTTGCCCTACTAATCAGTCATGTAAATAGATAATAATATAAATTCTTATAAATAATTTTAAACTAAAAAAATTGATAAAATTATAAATAAATTGATTTCTATCTTAAGAATGATATTCAATGAAGGTATTTTTGTTCATTCTTTTAATTATAATCCTCATTTGGTTCGAGTGGTCTTCTAGTATAATTTGATATACAGGACCAAAAAAATTCCAGTTTGAGTAGGATTTCAGACTTTCAAATAAGTCAATTTCTAGGATTGGACTAACTATTCAGTATCATACCTTACACAAAATGATATCCTAAACATTTAAATGTAAAACCTGTGTTTCATTCCATTTTCAAATGATCAAGCTGGAATGAACAAAACTGAAAACTGTTCCATGGTGATAAAATATTTGTTTCTGTTGATGATATAGAGTCAATCACGCAAAAAAATGTTCCGCCTAAAAACCATTAAATTTTCTTGCAAAATGCAAGTATCCGTTAATCTCAATCCAAACGGGAGATGGCAGTTTCAGTTTTAGTTGCTCGGATTTTTGAAATTTAAGTGCCATATCCCGTGTCTCTCTTGGAATTTGGTGATTTCTCTTTGGTTGATTTGGAGATAATTTTCCCTTTTTTTGGAAACTTATCTTTAAAATTCGGAGAAACCCACAGTACTTTCTCTTTATCTTCTTCATCTTCTGATAAATATTCTAATGAATCAGATGGATTATCAACACGTTCTACGAGTCTAACCCAGATCCTCCTTCTTACAAAGTTACCAAATTTTCCCACACCCGTCCAATGATAACTCCCAAATCTAATAGCAGAATAAATCCAGCCTTCTTCATCAACATCATTAATCATCATAACATGCCAATTATTCCAACTCCATCTCCAGTTAGCTGGTGGCTCTGGATACATGTATATATTTGTTAAATTTTGACCGGTTAATGTCTGGTATTTAGGTGGGTCTAGAGGGTATAGAACAGACTGTTTACTATAAGCTTTGGAACCAAACATCGTAGCTCCACGTTGGTTCTCAATAATTAGTTCATATTTAAAGGATTTGTCATTGGGATTTATACTATTTTTTAACTTCCCTAGATCTTTTAGTGTTTGATGCTCCATAGTAAACTGTGATAGACATTTAAAAAATTCGTCTGATTTATAAAATTGCGGCATTCTTGTAATACCTTTGTCCATATTCTCATAATGAGTAATAGATTTCTCTATTCTATATTTACGATCTTGTGAAATGGATGATACGTTTGATAATTGATAAGTCAAATAATCTTGGGTCAAATTGGAAGCGTTTTCCTCCTCATTTTGATCAGCTGGATGATATTCTGTTACAATACTGCTATAATCATCATCATCGACATTATCATCCACCATAATTCATCAAAATGACAATTTAAATAGCTTTACAAATATTAAAATTCTGCAATTGCATGAACCTAAACAATTTGTCCCTCCTTCCCAATCCCTCTTAACTTTAACATGAATATTACATCAAAATAGAAATGCACTGTCAGCAGGCGCGTGTGCCAATAATTGAAACTATTTCCTGAACGCTGAATAAACATTGCATCGAATGAAGTGTGTTTGTTAGATATCAGGCAACTCAACTAAGGTCAACACTTAACTAAACGACTTGCCAATACGGTGATATGTCGAAATTTGATATTGTCGATTTAACCGGTGATGGTGAAATCTCAACATCGGCATCAATGTCAACAACACCACAACCGGAAAAAAATATTCCGTTGTACGACCAGTATGAGGATAAAACTGAAGAAGTTAAAAAACAATTTGTAATTTTAAAGGAAAATCAATATATTAATAGACTTAAAAACGTATATTCAGCCTCAAATGAGTTTATGACGTGTGACTGTATCGAAGAAACTGATAACGGCATAAATATTGCCTGTGGTGTTGATTCAGATTGTATAAATAGATTAACTAAAATTGAATGTGTTGACGATCAATGTGGATGTGGTGATCATTGTTTAAATCAAAGGTTTCAATGTGGTGAGTATGCTAATGTATCTATATTTTTAACATCCAATAAAGGTTATGGTATGAGAGCAAATGTTGATATTCCAGAACATACCTTCTTGATTGAATATATGGGTGAAATTGTTGACAGCTTAGAATATAAAGAGAGGAAGGAAAAATATGATGTGGAAGGTATAAAACATTTTTACTTTATGATGATTCAAGATAATGAAATTATAGATGCCACCAAAAAAGCAAGTCTGGGTAGATATTGTAATCATTCATGTGATCCAAATGCGTATGTTGAAAAATGGGTTGTTAATAAACGTTATAGAATGGGTATTTTTGCAAAGAGGAAAATTCTTAAAGGGGAAGAGATTTGTTTTGATTATAATGTTGACAGATATGGTGCTGAACCGCAAAAATGCTATTGTGGTGCTGATAATTGTATTGGTGTCATGGGTGGTAAAACTCAAAGTGAAACTGTTAGACTTTTACCACATATAATTACTGAAGCTTTAGGTGTTCGTGCAAGTGATGAAAAGAGGTGGTTAAAGGAACAAAAAAAGAATGGTATAAAAGTGACCACTGATAATATTGGCTCAAACGTTAATGTTGAATTTGTCAAATCCTTAGAGTTATCTCCACTTGGTTTATTGGATGTTGCCAAGATTTCAAGTTGTCTTATGCAGCCAGATTTGGATCTTATTGTTATTGAACGTATTTTAGAACGTTTCTTGATTACAGGTGATGAATCCTTGGAGAATCTTTTGAATAGGTTAAACAGATTACATGGCCTTCAAGCATTGGGACATACATTGAAAGCAATCTTATCAGCAAACATAGATAATAAAAGTTTGAATCTTGAGCAGAATACAGTGCTTGATATGATTCTTTATATGTTAGAACATTGGCCAACATTAAAATCAAAAAACGCAATTCAAAATAGTGAACTTGAGGAAACTCTTAAAACTTTCCAAGATAGGGGGCTATCTGCTGCTTTAACAACGAGAATCAATTCACTGATGAACAGCTGGTCTTCACTTGAAGTTATTTACCGTATCCCTAAAAAGCTAGAGGGTAATACTAGCCAAACTATTCTGTATGATAGAAGAAGTCGATCGACAGAAGGGCAAACTCCTTCAATTGTTAATAAATTACCTACTGGGCCCTCTTCACAGTTAAAACAGCTTTGGGGTGATTTGGACGTTTCAAAGCTACCAGCGAATAGGAAACTTGAAGGACAACCTTTACCTCCTGGTTGGGAATGGGCCACCGATTCAAATTCCAATTTAAGATATTTTTATAATAGAAGTATGAATTCCACTCAATGGGATAAGCCGGAATGGCCTGTACCCGAAAAATCAAATAGAGAAGATGAAGAAAAGCGTAGACGTAAGGAACGTGAAAGGGAAAGGGAAAAGGTGAGAGAAATGAGAGACCTGAGAGTATTGGAAAGAGAACGTGCATTAAAAAGACAATCAGAACTCAAAGAACAAGAAGAAAGATTTAATATTTTGTCAAGTATTATTGCAGATGCATCCAAAAATGATAGCAATGTACGTTCAGGCAAGTCTGTGCCTAAATCTCGATCCAAAGAACATAAAAAAAGTGTCAGGATAGATGGGCATGCAACTCTTAGGTCGGATGAAAGAAGTAAATCCAACGATGCTAGTGCTGCTGATAATAGAGTAGACAATAAGAAAAATTCAGAGAAAAAATGGATGGAACTTTTTGCATCATATATCCCAAATGCATTAAAAAAGTATGAAGCTAAAATCGGGAGAGATAATTTAAAACATTGTGCTAGAGATATTGTTCATCTTTTGACAAGTAAAGAATTAAAGAGGCATGTTGATGAGCCGGTTCCAGCTGTGTTGACTGAAGAACGTAAATACAAGATTAAAGCGTTCACCAGAGAATATATGCAAAAGTTTTTACAAAAATTAGAAGAACGGAAGAAAAGAAAGGCTGAAGACGTTAATGCTGACTCTGACTTTGAACTCAAAAAGCAAAAGGTTTAACCACCGATTTAGCATTATACATTTAACATTTAATGATTATTCTTTGTATTCTATTTGTGTAAAATTATTAAACAATCTATTTTTTAAATGAATCGACTTCATTGTTCAGTAGGGCACTGGAGAATTGAGTTAGCTCACAATCTCACCATAATGTTGCAAAAACATTTTAGTGAAAGAATCAGGAGAATTTAAGCAAATAATGGCTGGGGCTAATTAGATACACAATAAGATTTTAAAAAACTTTGAAGAGCAAGCATTCAATGAAGTTAACGCAGTCAATGAAGTTAACGCAGTCAATGAAACAATCTAATCATATTTGCCTCTTTTCAAACGTTACTGCGTAAATAACACCATCACTGTAAATGTGTATTTGTTAACTAGTCAAGTCATTTCCGTAGTCGGTAAACTAACTTATGTCGGGGAAACAGATAGACCTATACAAATTAAAAGGTCTCAACGATGGTCATTATATGATTTCAATTAATTAAAGTTTTGTATCAGATAACTATTTTATTCTATAAAAATTTTACAAAATGTAATTTAAAGCTTTTCAAAAGCCTTACCAACAATATCAGCAAGTATATCAGCATGTTTCTTACCAAAAACTAATGCTGGTCTTAATCTAACACCTTGATCACCACAACCACCAATATTTAAACCTAATGCCTTACATTCACCAACTAATTGATTTCTTAAAGCTGGAGTTGGAAGATCAAAGGCAATAAAGAAACCTCTTCCCTTACCTCTTAAGTTCAACATTTTTTCATTCTTTTCACTGATAGCTTCAAGCTTAGAGTAAAGGTAAGCACCAGTTTCAGTTGTATTTTTTAATAAATCTTTTTCCTTGATTTGTGCAATAATAGTCTTAGCAATTAAAGCTTTAGATGGATCACCACACCATGTGTTGAATTGTCTGAATGGTTGATCACCAGCTAATCCTTCTTCGCTGAAGAAGAAACCAGCATTTTGCATTTTCTTAGAGAAAGTCATGATATCTGGGGTAACATCATAATGTTCATGTAACCACATTTTACCTGAACCACCACCACCGGTTTGAACTTCATCAATAATCATAAGAACATCAAGTTTTTTAGTAATAGCTCTAATACCTTGGAAGAAAGCTGGAGACGCGTGGTTATCACCACCTTCTGATTGAACTGGTTCAACAATAACAGCAGCAACCTTTGATGGGTAGTTTTTAATGGTTTCTTCTAATTCTGCTAAACATCTTTCTTCTTCGGCTTTATTTTCAGCTTCGTATTTTTCTAAAGGATATTTTAAAGATGGGAATGGAGCCTTTGGCCAATCAAATGCAGGGATATCTAATTTATGGATTGCCTTTGATCTGGTAGTGGATAAGGAACCAAATAATCTACCATGGAAACCTTTTTCGAAAGATAAGATGACCATATCAGAAGTACCTGGTAATTTATTTTCCATAACAGAAGATAATTCTTCTGCAGTAAAAGGCTTACCACCTCTCTTTTTGTTTGCTTGATACATCAAAGCAGCCTTGAATGCCATTTCGTTTGCATCAGAACCGGTATGAGCAGTACAAACTCTGTCTAAACCCTTTGGAGCAACTGATAATAAACCTTCTTTTAAGATTTCATAGTAATCAGTTGATGGGAAACAAGCTAAAGCTGGTCTGTTACATAAAGCAACAGCCATTTCATCAGAATGTGCAG
Source organism: Pichia sporocuriosa (assembly GCA_030574275.1). Classification (NCBI taxonomy): domain Eukaryota; kingdom Fungi; phylum Ascomycota; class Pichiomycetes; order Pichiales; family Pichiaceae; genus Pichia; species Pichia sporocuriosa. The sequence continues at coordinate 31,976 of JAJMES010000249.1, forward strand.
TCTTTAATAAAGCTGGGTTGTTGTAACCTAATGCAATAGAAGAAATTTGGCAGTAAGAATCTAAAAGTTTGTTACCATCAGCATCAACAATATAGTTACCTAAAGAATTGTAGTAATCAGTGATGAAGTATGCAGCCTTTGTATCAAAAACATGGGATAATTCTTCAAGTTTAGCCTTTGAAGCAGGACCTGGGATTGCGGTCTTGATTTCAGGACCAGTTGGTTCTGTTGGGAAGTAGGATTCAGAGATAGACATTGTAGTTTGATCTTGTGAAATGACAAAAAAAGAAAAAAGAAAATATAAAAGAAGAAATCCGTAGAAAAGAAATCAGTCATTTAAATCAAGAAAGGGATAAACCATGGTTTAAATACTAAAATCGTCAGATTAAAAGTAAATAGAAATCAACTAATAAATGGTAATTGTTGGAAACCCTAGGAACGGGAAGCGACCTCCGTGTGCCAAAATCAAATAGCGGATATCAACAATCGGAGTAAATCTTATCGATTCCAAAAGAGGAAATTAAAAAAAAACGGGTGCGGGAAACCATCAACGCTCAAAATTATGAAAAGAAAAAAAAAAAAAAACAGAAAAGAATAAATTAATAAGACGATCGACGGTAGTTTTTTTTTTCTGTTAGAAATATTGACTTTTTGAAATTTTAGGTTCATCCTGGCTGTGTCAATAATAATTATCTTTATTAGTGGTTACATGAATTTGAAGTGGATAGTAGCTTGCTACTAAGTACAACACTTCTGTCCCTTTAGAGTCTTTGTCTATATAACACAATGGATAATTCGATAAATAATAACAGTTTTGATATGGATAGTAATGCAACAGTGTTGTTGATGGGTCTTAGAAGATCCGGTAAATCCTCTATTTGCAAAGTTGTGTTTCATAATACACAACCTTTGGATACGCTATATTTAGAAAGTACTACTAAACCAACAACAGAAAATTTTAAATCGTTGATTGATCTGGCTGTTATAGAATTACCCGGTCAATTGAATTTATTTGAACCTGCACTATATGATTATGAGAAATTATTTTCTTCGATTGGTGCTCTGGTTTATGTGATTGATTCACAAGATGAATATTTAAGTGCATTACAAAATTTAGCAGTTATTATCAAATATGCAGTAAGTGTTAATCCAAAAATTCATATAGAAGTATTAATACATAAAATTGATGGATTATCGGAAGATTTTAGATTAGATACTCAGCGAGATATAATGCAAAGAGTTGGTGATGATTTATTAGATTATGGATTAGAAGGTGTTCAAATATCATTTTATTTAACTTCAATTTTTGACCATTCAATTTATGAAGCCTTTTCAAGAATTGTTCAAAAACTGATATATGAATTGCCAGCTTTAGAGAACTTATTAGATTTGTTAATGCAATATAGTAATTTTGATAAGGTATTTTTATTTGATGTAAATTCGAAAATTTATGTTGCTACAGATTCATCACCTGTTGATATTCAAAATTATGAAGTTTGTGCAGAATTTATTGACGTTTCAATAGATCTAGATGGTTTGTATGAATCAAATAATCAAGATAATCAAAATAAAATAATGAATCGTAATTCAATATCAAGTAGTGTATTTGATGATTCAACAAATTTAAGTCAAAGTCAATATCCAACGAATGTGCAAGATGAAATTGACGTGCTAACCACCTCATCAAAACCAACTAAATGTATATCCAGACTTGAAAATGGTACAATGTTGTATTTACATCAAATGATTAGAGGTTTAGCATTAGTCGCAGTTAGTAGACTAGAAAATAATGATGAAACAACAGCAATATCTGTAATTGATCATAATGTTGCAATTTTCAAGAAAAGTTTGGAAAAAATGTGGGAGAATACAAAATTTACTTAGTGTCTTTTAATAATTTTGTTCTGTATAATGTTAGTTAAAAATAAAGTTAAAATTACAGTTAAAAATATTTTTTCTTAGTAGTTTAGTAACAAAAAAAAACAAAAAAAAAAATAAAGCGTTTAAACGACAACTGCAGGATTCGAACCTGCGCGGGCAAAGCCCAAAAGATTTCTAATCTTTCTCCTTAACCACTCGGACAAATTGCCAGTTACAAGGTTTAAAGTTGTAGACTCTTAGATGACTCGTTTTGATTACGTAATCACTTTATTTTCAAATTTTTTTAACTGGAAACATTGTTTAAAATAAAAATCACGCAATGCCTGCTTTTATACACTAAAAAATTATATATGATGTAAAACTAATAAGCTAGAATCTTGAAATTACGTGACAAAAGTTATGTTCTAAAATGTCTTTAAAAGAACCAATCTCTGAATATGGATGTAATCTCGTTATTGTGATGAAGTAACATTCCCACCTATTATAATGTGCAGTTATTTTATATAAGTTTGCTTAACTTCATATACTTTGTATTGGTTAATTTACTATCGAATATATTAGAAAAATATATTGTAAACATTAATTATTGCTATTTATAAAATGGATATTATATCAAGGGTTAGTCATCTACAACAAAAGCTGATCTCTTAATTAACACCTATTTAAGAATGGCAATGAAAATTCCATGATAGTTAGTTGATGATACTTCGGTCTGGGAATAATCTAGAAATTCAGATTATATTTAGATGTTCTTTATGTTTCAAAAAATTGTAAACCAAAAATTAGTTGCTAATGAGTCTGTTAGAACTTAAGTTTATTAAGTTATTAGATGTTTATTAATCAAATGGGATTTCCAGCTATTTTTGTATAGTTTTCTTAAGTAAAATAACTATCAGCAAAGTGTATATCGATATTAGAATTGCCAGGTTACAAAACCAACCATAAAATAAAAGAGCTTTATTGATGAGTGTGTTCTAGATCAATAACCCTTGATATAATATCCATTTTATAAATAGCAATAATTAATGTTTACAATATATTTTTCTAATATATTCGATAGTAAATTAACCAATACAAAGTATATGAAGTTACACAAACTTATATAAAATACCTACACATTATAATAAGTGGGAATCACGTATTATATAGTGTAAAAACTCAACAGTTAATAAGTAGTTAAATTATTCATATTATTGGGTTGCGAAATATAACACACACGGCATTAATAGAATACACACTGTTCGGCAAGTAGAATCTAGTATTTCTTGATATTACTGGCCAATAATACTTCTCACAACAGAGTCTACAAATTTTTGGAATTAGCATTCTCCAGGAACAAAAAAAAACTTCTACTAGATTTTTTATGATCCCAAAAAGGAATAGAGTGATGTGAGCTAAGAGGTTCGAACTCTTGCATCCGAAGATATTGCGACCTGAACGCAACGCCTTAGACCACTCGGCCAAACTCACAAAAACAACAAAAAAAAGAAGGGACATGCTATCTATACATAAAGTATTACGTAATCAATAATTATTTGCTTTTCATGCGTTGTTGAAACATGCTAAACCATTAAACTTCGTGAAATATTGTAGATACGGATAATAATATTATTTTTTTAAACAAAGTTTATTAAAATAAGTGGGAAAGTTTTGAAATTATGAAAGTATTAAAATGAGCCATCAAAACTACTTTTTGGGTACATTTTGAGGAACTTACGTGGTTGCTACAACACCACCTAGCCCATAAAATAAATACCAACATTTATTCTCTAGATTTTAGAGATTAAATATAAATGAAAATTATTTTTAACCTGTATTCACAAGAAAAGTTTGGCATTTTACTTTCATATTTCATTATTACCTTATTATAGACACAACCAAACATGAAAATTTGACCTTAATATATAACACCCAGTATTTCTGTACTAGATATAAATATTATCAGCTAGGATTGTAGCATTTGATGAAGGGTCTGATTGGTACATCGAAACAGAATTGGTCAGGGCTTAAATTAATACGTGATTACATAATCAGTTTAATTATGATCCTTCAATAAAGGCAGTGATTGTTTGATGAAAATAATCCTAAAATTTTTAATTTCTTTTTAGGTGACTTCATACTGATGATTCCAGAGATTTGACATAAGCTATACACGAGAAGTAAATAAAAGATGGATTACGATGACGATATGCCGTATGTTTTGTTATATTTCCACCAATTTATTTTCATTTTTCATTTTTTTTTTCCTTGGTACTAACATCTATTTGAGATGAATTTTTCTTGTCATATTCACATTTATCTTTTAATTTTTTAAAGTACATTATCAGCTGACACACTAGCTGCCTTATTAGAATTTAGAAATGAAGAAAAAGAAAGAACAGAAAAATTTGATAAAATGTACCAGCAAGCTGAAGATGACTTTGATAACCGTGAAAAATTAACTATTGATGATTTTAAAGAAGATTGGCAACTGTCACAATTTTGGTATAGTGATTCTACGGCGGAAACATTATTAGATGCATTATTTGAAGGTGCAACAGAAGATTCTGTTATTTGTATTGCAAGTGCACCATCTGTTTACGCAATTATTAATAAACGTGACGTATCTACTTTACCAACTAAAAATATTTATTTATTTGAATTCGACAAAAGGTTTGAATTACTTTCAGGTAAGGAACACTTTGGCTTTTATGATTATAATGAGCCTGATAAATTCCGTGATGATTTAAGAGGTAAGGTTGATAGATTATTAATTGATCCACCATTTCTTGAAGCTGAATGTCAGTTTAAATCTTCAGAAACTGCGAAATTACTATTGAAACCTGATTCAAATTGTAGATTAATAACATGTACTGGTGAAAGGATGAAAGATAATGTTTTAAAGAACTATCCAGATATACATGTAACTGATTTTTATCCTGAACATAAAAATGGTCTTAGTAATGAATTTAGATGTTATGCTAATTTCGAATGTAAACAATGGAAATTTAAATAAGATCCAAAATTCCCAACCTCATTACGTAAAGTTTGTATAATGACTTAAATACTTTTAAAACATTGTTAAAATAATGTTACATACAGTCCAGTTAATTAAGGGATCAAAAAATCAGTTTTTTTTCAGTTTTTCTCTCCTGTTATCACTAGTTACGTCAGGTTTTTCCGGCGAGCGGCACGAAGATCACACATGTGCAAAAAAAAAAAAAAAAAAAAAAAAAAAAACAACAAAAAATATCGATTGGCAGAAAACACCATTAGAAAACTCTGCTAAACACTTCCATTTTTCATGAACTAAAACGAAAAGCCGTATTAAATAGCAGCTATAATTACTATATTTTCTGTATAGGAAATAACCATGCATATTGTTCTTCTCCGACATTGTACTCGGATAGATAAGAGTAAACCAGGGATTTCGCCGGGTCAGTCTTCAACATCTTTGAATAATGATCAAAACAACAATAGAAAAGAAGGAAATCAAGAAGCAGAAGATGGTGATGATGATGAATCCTCTACATGGCTATCCAATTTTGATCCGCCATTAAATGAAATTTTTGCATCACACGAGATGGAAAGTGCATTTAAAAAGATTTCAAACAACGTTTCGGATAAACAAAAGCCGACCAATATAATGATCCATTCATCACCATATAATCGATGTATTCAGACAAGTGAATTATTGCTTGATCGAATAGTACATTCTAAACAATTTAAAGAACATGGTTCAAAGAAAAATGTAAAACTAAGGGTAGATCAAGCTTTGTCAGAATGGTTAAATGAGAATTACAATTTAAAATATTTGCCACCCAATGATGATGGATATTCAATGATCAATAATGTTAATGCTTATTTATATCAACCGTCAAACAATAATTCAGGGGGGAATTTTACACAGGACACTAGAAATCAACTAAGAAATGTAAAGGATACAGCGTGGTCATATAATCAATTAGGTCACTGTGGTGATTATGGTGAATCAGCATCATATTTCACAAGACGATGTTTTAATTATTTAATTCAATTATTACAATATTATTATACTAAACAAAGTAAAGAAGCTGATAGACAAATGGTTGTCTTTATAGTCTCTCATGGGGCAGTTATTTCTACATTATTACAGATTTTATTAGGTAGGTCAATTTTTAATGAGATTCCATTATGTACACCAATTTATTTTAAACAATCACAAAAACGACGTTCAGTTTTCAAATTAATGGATTATGATTTTAACCTTTTTAAACTATTAACACCATCATCAGATAATGAATTTTATAAAATTCTTGATACACCAATAGATCTGACCAAATTAGATCCTGATAATTTAAGGAGTGAATTAACTATTGGTACAACTGGTTATACTACTATTATACAAAGTATACCAAAAAAGAATGAATCGCCTAAATCAGATGTTAAAAATACAATAACTAGAAGGAGAAGAAATACTATAAATATAGGAGATAAAGAGAAAGATCCAAAAGAAGAGAGTGGTATTGAATCATTAAAACAAACGATGTCTTCAAAACAATTATATTTGTTAAATAAAGATACGAGTGATGAAAAAGTGATAGATTTAGACAAACTACATGGATTTTTTGGTGGTGATAGTGGTTCAGATTCTGATATGGAATCTGATGATGATAATGGGAATAATTTAGATATAAATGATAATGGAACTGAAAGTTTAAAGAATAATGTATTTAAAGGATCAATAACTTCATTAAGTTCATTTAACGAGGAGAATAAAAGCAAATTTCAACTGAATATGAAGAATTTTTATTCTAAACCATCACCTATTAAAAGTGATCCATTTTCACATTTCTTTTTAAGTACAGGATCAAGTGTTGATGATGAATTAGGTGATTTTGATGAATTTAATATGTCTAGGAAAAGTTCAATTGCAGCTGGAAGTAATTCACATTATAAAGAAAATCATATAACTCCTAAATTTGATATTATTGCAGATACTGATGAAGAAACAGATACAGAAACAGATACAGATACAGATACAGATGATGATGATAATAGTAATCATATTTTATCATTTGGAACAAGGAAGAAATGTAATAATATGGTTTTAGCAGAGAAATTAAAGGAGAAAGAGATGATAAAATCCAAGGAAGAAGTTGAAGATGTAACTGGAATAATTGATGGTACATTTAGTACAGTTACTATTAGATCAAGTAGTAGTTTAAATTTAAACTCAAATTTGAATCTAGCCAATAAAAATAACAATAGTACCAACAATTTAAATAAGGATAATAATAATAAGAATAATAATAATAGCAATAACAATGATAGTAACATAAAACTAGTTGTACCTACATTAATATCGACCAGAAATATGAATTTACTTGTGCGAGGTGGTGATGATAGTGACGAAAGTATAATTACGAATGTGAAAAGGGATAATATTACAAATGTAGAAAAGAGATATTCATCCAAGGATATTTTGGGGAATATGCTGTTTGATGGTAGTGCCAGAAATATTTTAGACAACGATGAAGATGAAAGCGAAGATGAGGGTTGGTTTGGAGGATTTTCCAGGTGAAGAAAGGACAAAAAGGACAAAAATTGCATTATAATTAATTAATTAATTAATTAATTAATTAATATATAGAATAGTTGGTAGACTAATAACTTAGAATAAAATCAAACACAAAAATAATAAAAACGAAAAGAAAAGAAAAAACCTAAATTTGTCGTTTATCATTTACTGATAAACCTTTTCTTTTTTTTTTCTTTTTTAACCCGTTGCAGTAAATTTTGACACATTTATAAAAAAAGAAAAAAAAAAAATACGCGAACGGAGAAAAAATTTTTTTTTTTTTTTTTTTTTTTTTTTTTTTTTTTTTTTTTTTTTTTTTTTTTTTTTTTTTTTTTTTTTTTTTTTTTTTTTTTTTTTTTTTTTTTTTTTTTTTTTTTTTGTTTTTTTTTGTTTTTTTTTTTTTTTTTTTTTTTTTTTTTTTTTTTTTTTTTTTTTTTTTTTTTTTTTTTTTTTTTTTTTTTTTTTTTTTTTTTTTTTTTTTTTTTTTTTTTTTTTTTTTGTTTTTTTTTGTTTTTCCTTCGTTCTTTAACGTTTGTTGCTATTAGAGTTTGTATTGATTTGATCATCTTTATTGTTTTGGTGCATGAAATATTCAGATTATTAGTTGTTTGATTTGAATATATCGAAACTATGACTAGTTTTTTTAAGAAGATCAACCCAAATAATAAAAACTCTTTAAAAATGAGCAGTACATTTGATTCACCACCAACATCATCACTTCCCTTACTTCCAACACCACCTTTAAATAATCATCATTTAAAGGAAGAATTTAATATTTTAAAACGTTTATCAAACAAAGAGAAATTAAACAATAATGATCATGATGTCACAAATGTAAATGATTTAATCGATGATAAGAATGATAAAAATAAAGGCAATATAAGCCCAGATCAGACAAAAATTATATCCGAAAATATCCACGAAAATCGAATAAATTCAAATTCTAACAAAAGAGTAAAATCATCTAATTCTGATATGTCAAATATTTTTCCTACTCCTTGGAAGAAGAAAAAACTTTATAATTCCCCCTTTCCAAGGTTTGGACATGCAGTTTCATCATTAACTTCAACTTCAGGAGCTTTATATTTAATGGGTGGATTATCTGGTAATAATGTTTATGGTGATATGTGGGTTATTGAACCTATACGAAAAAATGATTCAAATTTATCTAATAATCAAAATTATTCTTATATTTCTTCACCAATTGAAAATTTTCAAAAAATACCATCACCAAGAACTGGTCATGCTTCAATTTTAATAGGAAATGCTTTTATTATATTTGCAGGTGATACAGCAATTAATATCGATCAACCACTTGATAATAAATTATATTTTTTTAATATATCATCTTTAAAATGGACAATTACTTCACCTGAAGGTTTAAAACCTTGTGGTAGATATGGTCATCAAATATCAGTTTTAAATTTTGAATTAAATCCAAATAAATGGTCAAGTCAATTATTTGTATTTGGAGGTCAATTAAATGATGAATATTTTAATGATCTTTGGAAATTTGATTTATCAAATTTTAGAAATCCTCAAAATAAATGGATTAAAATAATATCAAATGGTGATATACCACCACCATTAACTAACCATACAATGACTGCTATTGGTGATAAATTATATATATTTGGTGGTCATAATGATTTAATAATTAATGATAAATTATACTGTTATGATGCAATAGATAATGAATGGTCTATTTGTAAACTTAATGGTTCAATTTTACCACCTGCATTATATGGTCATTCAGCAGCAACATTTGGTTCTTTAATATTTATTTATGGTGGTAAATTATCAAATGATTTAAATTCAGGTGATATGTATATTATAGATTTATCATCATTCAATTGTTGGAAATTACAATCAAATTTACCTTATTCACCAGGTCCTAGATATGGTCATTCAATAACTGTTGATCCAATTGAAGAAAAAATATTAATAATGGGTGGTGATATTTATGATACAGATTTTAATGGAATAGAAGATTCATATATTAGTACTATAGATGAAGCTAAATTTTCTTTACTAAGCTCTGTAATTTATGAATGTGATATTAAAAAATTAGAAAAATTTATTGATAAAGAATCATTTATTAACTCAAATGATATAATGAATTCAAATTCTAAAACTATATTCCCTGCTGCTTTTGGTCAAGATTTAATTGAAAAATCAAAATCTAATATTGATTTACAAGATTCTCCTGGATTTGCTGGTCCAATTGTTTCTTCAACTCCAATCCCAAGTAATGATGATGATGATGAAGAAGAAGAAGAAGAAGAAGAAGATTTGGATATAACTGTTCCTTTAGAAGAAAAAAGTTTAGTGGAAGATGATATCAAAGAATCACATACTGAAAATATTCCTGATACTCTCAATGCTGATGATAATAATAATGATGTTAAGAACAATCTTGTTATTACTGACAAAACTATTGATGATAAAGTTTCTTATAATAGTATACACCAAGAGAATAATTCTTTGACTTCAAAATTAAATTCCAATTCAAATATAAAAGATCTTAAAGATTCAAATACTTCTTCAAGTTTTACGACACCTTTGCTTCAACAACAACCAGTTTTACCCTTTATTAACTCTACAAATACCACTCCATTTTCACCGGCAATTTTAGAAAGAGACAACATGAAGTTACAGAGGTTGATGCAGATGGTTAATGAAGTGAAAACTGAAATGAAAAATAGTGTTTCGCATGCAAACTCACAGATTGTCAAGTTAGAAAATGAAAAGAAGGAATTGATTGAGAAATTGAATAATTCTTCTAATGATCCTACGATGCTAGAAAAGAATTTAAAGCTTGAAGACTTTATCAAACAAGAACTTTCTATTATGCCCGATCTGAACAGGCTATTACAAAACCAAACCGAAAATATTAAAACTCTATCGTCTAAAATACAAGGAGAAGAATTATTAAAGCATAGGATCTATGAATTAGAGGCACAGAATTCAACTTTGAACAATAAAATAGAAAATCTTTCGGCACTCTATAATATACCTACAGATATTGATAACATAGACAATAAAGATCCATATGAAGATTACGAATCATTGACAACAAAGATTGATTTGCTATTACAGAAATGGACCGACAAAAAAGGGATTGATGTTGAATCTGCCGGAAATTTAAAGAATGCAAATAAAGAACTAGCCAAAAAGTTAGAGGATAATACACAGAAATTGAAAGAATTTGAGAACCTGTATATTTATTCCAAATCTTCATTGGATAAAACTCATAAAGCTTTATTGATCTCACAATCAGACACGAATAAATTAAAAGATCAGATAAATATTTTAACGAATGAATTAGAGGATATGAAACTGGGTAGGAGGATCTATTCAAACTCGAGCTCAAAAATACACACATCTTCAACGAACAGAAACTTTAGTGCCAATTCATCAACAACCACAGATAACAATAGTTCAAAGGGGGAAGAAGAAAATGAAATTCATCAAATTGAGAATGAAGATTTAGAAAATATAGATAAAGTTAACGTGAACGAAACAAGTGACCAAGAATACGATGATGAATTAGACCTACATGATATAAGCTTGATTGATGCTACTTATGCAGTTAAAATCAAAGACTTGGAGGCTAATTTGTTTATTGTTTCGCAAGAACGTGACCAATTGAGGGAGGAATTGGTAAATTTAAAGAAACAAATGTACAATAGAGGAAATAATTAATGCATCTTCCTGCCATCAAAATCTTGAATATACAACACAGTCTTATTAAATTTTCATTCCCGATATACATCTAACTAACTATCTATATATAAATTCTAGTTATTAATTTATTTTTATAAATGTAAATATGTAATCATATATCCAGTGTTTCATTATCCCATAAATCTGATTCTTCTATATAATTATCCATCAATGCCTCAGTATTATTATTAACACCAGATGTCAGTTCTTTCCCACTTTCAAAACTAACATCTTCTTTCTTAGAAATACTTTGAACAACATTTGAAATTCTTTCCTTTGTAAATTCTTGTCCAATACTTTCCTTTGAACTCGATGATGAAGTTTCAGGTTCAGTTTTCAAAATATTCATGCTTGACCTCTTTTTATGAATGTTGTGTTGCCCATAAGATTGTCTTTTGGAAATTGATGCAGTCCTTAATCTATTATTAGAATCATCTGATTTTGAAGATTCAACTAACGGAGTAGATGATAGATTCGTTTCAGATTCATCAATCAGTAAATTTGATTTAACATCATTGACAAATGACCACAAATGTTGAGAAACTGATTGCATTACATCGGTACTTGATGCTGCAGTCGTTTCATATGCCAATGATTTAATTGGTGCGTTGATTTCTTTAAAATCATATTCTTCAGCAGTATCGTTACTATTCTCAATGCTAGTATAATCCTCTATTATATTATTAGCATTTGAATTTAATTCTGGCTCCTCATCTTCAGGTATTTGCAATTTTTCAAATTCTTTATAAATTAAATTATCAAATTGTTGAATAAAATTTAATGGTTTTGAAAACCAAGATTTTCGTTTTTCGGAATTGCTAATTCTATCAGGACTTTCTTGTTGAATTGGTATATAAGAATCATCTAGAAGCGGATCCACACTAGAATTTGATGGTTTTATCACACGTTTTTGAACACTAATAGGGGATTTTGGTATGTGTTGATCGAATTTATGTTTATATTGATCATTATTTTGTTGCTTTAAATTTGTCATTAGTTGTTTTTCAATATTTATCTTCAATTGTTGTAATTCAAATTCTTTTTCCCTCTTTTTCTGAATCAACTCCTTTAAAGAATTTTTAATTTCCAAAATTTCCATCTCCTTTGATGCTAAAAGTCGAAAATTTTCTGATAAATCATCCTGTAATTTACCTCCAATTTTAAGAGTACTTGAAGGGGTCGGGGAACTGTTGCTTAATAATGAAACATCAGCATCATCCATGCTTGAACGATGTTCAGAATTGTCAACTGCTCCATCACCTAGATCCATCATAGGAGAAGCCAAATGATTTGTTTTATTTTCATTATTAGAAGCAGGAGAAAACAGTTTTCGCCTTGGTGTTCTAAAATTCAAATCTTTATTTTTATTTGATGAAATGTTGTTGTTGTTGGTAATCGAAGATCCCACAAGATTAATTCCTAGGTTTATACCTTTTCTTGAACTATTTGAATTGGAATTTGAAATAGTGGAATTATTGCTTGTAATACTTAAAGTTCTTAAATGCCTTCGAATAGGCGATTTTGATCCTGAGCCAATAGTTGAAGATCTAACCAATCTACCATCATTATTTCTTGATTTTCTTGTAGTATCAGGAGTTTTAAAAACTGGTGTTTCTTCACCATTAGATCCAACACTCAAACTTAGATTATTAAATTCGGGAGAATTACTTCGGCGTTGGTATTTGGAATTGACTAATGTCGGTATATTTGAAGGTTCAAAATTATCTTGTGACATTATTTATACTGCATTTAATAATTCAATGATAGTAATCGAACAGGCTAATCAATTCAAATTCAAAAATATCCAATTAAAATTAAAAACTTCTCAATATCAATAATCTTATTATACTTTTTAAAAATGTATATCAATAATGCAAACAATACATATAAAGAGTAAAGCATAAAGAATTTAAAAACAAACAAATACGCCCCTTCCCTTTCCTCTCCTCCCAGGTCAAAACACACATTCCGTAAAAAAAAAAATAGACAGGAAAAATAAAAAATCATAAAATAAAATCATGTTTCAGACCGCGTATGGGGTGAAACTTGGTCGATATATCACCATGAGAGAGGAAAAGGGGATGAAAAATTCAGATTTGAAATGTATTAGAAGCTGGATTATGGTTAATTAAATACAGATAAACAACCAACATGGCATATTTGAAAGAGGAGAACAATGTTAAAGTTGAGGAACTAATTCTTACACCTCATTTTGTGATAAAGACAAAAACTTTTAGTCCATACCAAATATTTCCACCAGGAACGAAATTTTTTATTAATGTATGCACTAATTCAAAAGTTCCAACTAAAGAATTGATAAAAGAAAATGGGGAAATATTAGAAGGATTTGATGCACAAGCTATATTTATTTCTATTTCTAAGGGAGAGTGGGAAATACCAATTTTGACCTCCCCAGAAATCAGGGAAACTTTAGATAAAAAAGGTGGTAAATCATTATTAATAGATTGTGTTATAAATGAAAAATATATGAAATGGTGTATGGTTAATGAAGATCTTAAGGATATTCTAATTCAATGGTGTATTGATGCAGTTGAATTCCAAGCTGGTGGTAATTTTGTCATTGATCGTGATTTTATCTCATTACCAAAGAGGACTTGTATCGGTGGTGAACCATTAAATATTCAGATTGACCTTGCACATTTACAGAATGTGTCTAAAGAGTTGGAAGATTTAAGCAAAGATATTTATGATGGTAAAGATGATCCACTAATGATACTAAACGCGAAGAGATTAGATGATATGAATGATGAAAATATACTGCCACCTCTAATACCTACCAATACCAAGAAGGGAAACTCTTTAGTTATAGAAATCGAAGAAGAAGGAAATGACGAGAAAGAAAGTAAGATGAAGAAAGAACTGATAGTAGAGAAAAAACAAATAAATCAGCAATCGACCAAGGTTAAATTTGAGGTTGAAATGTGTAAACTTACAGAATACAAAACTACTTTAAACCATAAATATGAATTACGAATATCTTCGGGACTTAAAAGCTGTTCAGAGTATGATTTGAAGTTTGATAAAACCGACAAAAATTTATTAATATCTAATATGGATGAAAAGAATAAGTCTAGTTTAAAATTCCCACTCCCACTGGATATAACGGGTGATGATATTACTTCGTTTTTTGTCAGGAAAGAAAGTAAATTATATGTATATATTAAATAGGTAAATTTATAAAGTGGAATCGAACAAGTCAATCTTTTTTAAAGGTCTTGCATTATCAGAGCACTTACCGAGGATACATGTACCGGCTATCTGGTCAACCATTTCTGTAGTTTCATTCCATGAAGCCATAAAAGGATTGATCCAATAAACATTTATATTTAAAGGAATTTCAAACCATTCGTCGTATGGTTTTTCATCAGCAGATAAATCAAGATAATAAAGAAAGTCATAACGATGAAAAATTATATTATTATCATGATTGACTATTAATTTGTCCACACCTGTGATGGAACATAGTTCTTCACCAAATTTATTAGTACACATTAGGTTTCCAGAAACAGTAATAAATACATAGTATTCGCTTCTGACAAGGAATAAATCACGAGCTACAACATATGGGAAACTAGATGCATAAAAACCATTTCTGTAATCTAAGCATTTCATACCAACAAATAATTTTCCATCTATCGGATCAATAGACATGGGGTAATGAGAGTCAGTGTAGACTTGATACCTCTCAATCTTAATTGTTGTTTCATCATTTTCATTTTTTTTAAATTTGAACTGTAAAAATAAAGATTTATCATTGACATCAAAAGTCGTAATGATTACGCTCTGTAAAAATTTATCAAATTTTACATCAAATATTGATGATAGCAACATGGAAGTCAAAATTTTCAAGTCACTATTGTTAATTAGATATAAAGCACAATTTGTATATACTAAGGTTGTAGATTTGTCATAAGGTAAATATCCTGACACAATACCCAATAGTTGTATCCTATCATCAAGGTATAAATTTTGTAATGCGGGTTCAAAGCTGAATACACCTTCAGTTGTAGAAATTAAGATTTCATCATTGTCCTTTTTGAAATAATTTAAAAATAATCCTTTGAGATCAGTCAATTTAGTACAAGATTTTGTCTTATCATTAATTTCTAAAACTTGATCTCTCGATTTTGGTATACAAAATAAAGAGCCAGCTAATGAAAACATTGATGAGAAATAACAGTTTTCTGATATTAAAAGCGGTTTTGAACTTAAATTATTCAAGTCCTTCCTCCAAATATTACCAGCCAAAGTATAAATGCATAGAGTGGTAGAATCAAGCATTTCAATATTGACAATCTGTTCATCAATGTACCAAAACATATTAGAATATCTAGGTTCCAAATCTTCATTCTCTCTATTATAATTTTGAACATCGATATAGGTCAAAGAGTAAAAAATTAAGAGGAAATCATGATCTGTATGTTTTAGTATCAAAATTGAAGAAGGTTTAAACCTTAAATTCATCGGCAAAATATTCAGTTTCACACCATCAAGTATATAAACAGTGTCATATTTTTTATTATAAACAGCAGCAAAATTACCATTAACTGCCCAGCATGACGTATCTATTTCAAAAAATGTCCTACACTCAACCTTGTCCTTTCTAAAACGCAAAAAATCTATGTGATTTGGGAAAATTGCATAATAATCAGTACAAGATCTTATAAATGGTGGGAAATCATTTTTGAACATTAAAGTATTATTTTTATTTGATTGACCTACTAAGTAATCAGCCGATTTAATGTTTTCAATTTCTGATACATTCAGCGATTTATAATAAGTTAAAACAGAATTCAAGCCATCAGTATATGAAACTATACTATGAGTGTTATCAATTGAGAAAGCAAATGATAGATTAGAATACATCAAAGAGATTGAATTTGGGTTAATTGGTAATAATTTATTTTTATAAATATGACCTTTTAAAGTTTGAGTAAATTTATCAATAACACCAATTGTTGTAGATGAACTATAAAACAATATAAATGAATTTGTAATAAATATATCATCTATCAAAATTGAACAAAGTGGTGAAAATGGGAAAGAAGTGTAATTTTTTACCATTGGATTTGTTGAAAATTTCAAAAACTCTGAATTATCAGTCATAACTAGTAAAACTTCATTAGTTAATGAATGAATTGAAGTTATCATTGAACTAGGTTTTGACTTAAATGGAACCAAAGATTGAGTTTTAAAATTGAATGAATATATTGAATTAAAACTTGAGAAATAAACGATATCATTATTTGATATAGCCATTGAAGTCATGAAAATTTTGAAATCTAACGATAAGATATTTTCTAATTGCCAACTTGAAGTTGCTTTCGTATAAGATAGACCAAGTATTGAAAATTTACTTGAAATTCCATAAGAATTATCACATACAAATATTTGATTTTTATGGGTCAATACAATGATATTATCAGATGAAAATAATTTTAAACGACCATATTTAATAGTATTTTTATGATACTTTAAAAAAATTGCAATTCTACCATCATGAATCGTCAATTCATCAGTTTTATCTTTTTTGAATAGTAAAGAAGGTTTTGCAATGTCAGTCATTTCAATACCATTTTTGTCATAAAAGTGAATTTTATTATCTTCAAATGAAACTAACAATAAATCAGATTTTTTAAAATGATAAATATGTTTAATTTTCCTAGGATAAAGAATATCAAAAGATAAGAGTTTTTTGCAATTTGAATCAAAATATGTTAATGATTTGTGATTTGCTACAACGAAACCATCGAATGCATCTGTAATTTTTCTATCAACATAAGGCGGTGGATGTGATGTTGAATAATATTTTTGACTCATATATATTAAGACTCATAGAGAAAAAGATAGGGAATAAATAATATACATAATAAGTGGATGGAAATAGAAAGAGAAGGTTAAAAGAGAGATTTGAGAAATCTATTGATTTAATACAATCGAAGGGTGACAAAAGTCACGTGCGCACATGAATACTATCAATAAACAAAGCAAAATAAAGCAAAAATACTATTTATTTATTCATTCATTCATTCAATCATTTATTTAATTATTTACATATAGGATATAGTTTATTTTAAATATACAATTCATTTGGATTACTTGAATCAGATTTGGTAAATTTAATATTAATACCCATTGAATTACAAGTTTTCGATAAGAAGAATAATAAATCTTTAATTTTTAATTTAATCAAATTAACTGATTTTTTAACATTTTCATTTTCATTTGAATTTAAATTTAAATTATCATTTGAAATTGGTAAACCATTTTCATTTGAAGATATTGAAATAAATAATGAAAATGGTAATAACCAAATACAAATTCCAAAAAATGAAGCAATTTCAGTAAATGAAGGATAATAAGGTAATTTAAAATTTGGATCTAACCTTTCATCAATTGTTGGTATATAAGGATTATTAAAATATTTAAACCAAAAATAATGATTTAAAAAGGCTAAAATACAGGAGAATAAAAAAATTGGATTCGTTAAATTAATATTTGGTAATTTTTTCAAATTAATCCTATAAATAAAATTTGAAAATAATGTAAATAATGTAATTTTAATTGGTAAATTATCAAATAAACAAAGTAATAAATTAATTATTGAAATAATTATGATTAATTTATTAAGGAAACGTTTTGAAAATTGTAAATTTTCTTCAATTAATTCAGAGACATAGTATAAACCAGCTGCAACTGATAAAGTAATTGAAATAAATGCTAAAACCGATCCAAAAATTGCAAGTAGCTGTATAAACATTATTTATAACCTCTAATCCTTTTATCGATATCTTATATCTTATATAACATAAAAAAAAAATCCTAAATTAATATAAATATAGAATAATATTAAAAATACCAAAATTTAAAATAGATGTAGAAAACCCTCTTTTTTTTTTTTCCTCCCCCTATAAATAAACAAACGCGAAAATGCGCGACAAATTAATTTGTTTTATTTTTCGTCTTGTTTGTTGTTGCCCTTAAATTGAATTTTCAACCATTTGGTTTTTTTAATTTTTCTTATAATGATTCTCTTCTCTATTTTTTTTTTTAATCCTTTCATTTAATCATTGGACTATATCAGTCGATGATGAGGGACTAAATTTCAGAGTATAATATATATTGAGAAATATATATCTTCTTATATTTATATATATCTATATATGTGTGAGGGGTAGTGTTGATTACACAAGCTGTCCCAATAACCACTCAAATTGTGTTATAATAAAGTTCTGAGACTGGATAAAAAAAAAAAGATAAAAGACAAAAATAAAAAAAAAGCTACGGGACTATCGTCCACCTTACGTAATTACTGTAAATTTTTTTCTCTTTTTTTTTCAATTTTTCCGGAATTTTCTATTCCATTATAAATAAATTGTGGAGTAAAAAAAAAGGAAAAAAAAAGGAAAAACTCCGCGTGTGGCGAGAAAAAGAAAAGAAAAAAATTTTTTTTTTTTTCTTTTTCACCTTATCGCACATGTCCAGCCCTTTTTAGCTCCGCCCTTTCTTTTCATGTCTCTCCACTTTTCTTTATTTATTTATTTATTTATTCACCACCTTATTAGATAATAATAAAATTAATACAGAATAGATATTTAGTTAGTCATAGTTAAGGCATATTATATCATCAATAAGGTTTTTTTTTTGATGTTAATGTTAATGTTAATGTTAATGTTAATGTTAATGTTAATGTTAATGTTAATGTTCTGTTTAAATTAATTCTTTTTTGGCTTTTTTTTTTTTGTATATTTTTTTTTTTTTTTTTTTTTTTTTTTTTTTTTTTTTTTTTTTTTTTTTTTTTTTTTTTTTTTTTTTTTTTTTTTTTTTTTTTTTTTTTTTTTTTTTTTTTTTTTTTTTTTTTTTTTTTTTTTTTTTTTTTTTTTTTTTTTTTTTTTTATAATTTCTTTATTCTTTTATTCCTTATTCCTCTTTCTTTCTTTTTCCCTTTTACCAATAAAAAAAAAGTAAATATTAAAAACAAATATTCGTATTCATATTGATATTCATATTAGGTTATCATGGAAACTTTTATTTCAGATTTAAGTTTTAATAATATTACTAATCTTCATAATATGATTAATAATAATATTAACAATAATAATATCAAAACTAATAATTCAAGTTGTAAACCAACTGATATTTTAAGTTCTTCTGCTTCTGATACTTCAGTACCATCATCACATTCAATGAATCCAACTCCTGTTTCATCAGAATATTCCTTATCAAATAGGAGTTCAATAGCTGATGTATCTTTAACAATTTCAAATAATAATATTTTTGACAATAATATTATTAATAATATTAATAATAATACTAATAATATTAATAATAATATTAACAATAATAGTAATAATAATTTATGGAATAATAGTATTTCATCATCTCAAGATTCTTTATCAAATGCAACTTTTACCAATTGGAATTCAAATTTTATTAATAATAATGATTTATCAAGTCCAACTACACCTTTTCAAAATTTAAGAAATCCAAAAAATTTGCAATTTTCAACTAATGATCCATTTTTACCACTTGATTTAAAATTAAATAATAATAATAATAATAATAATAATAATAATAATAATAATAATAATAATTTATTATTTAATAATTTAAATTCAAATCAATTATTTAATAATAATAATAATTTATTATTAAATAATCAATTTTTTAATAATAGTAATAGTGATAATAATAATAATAATATTAATAATAATAACAATGTATTTTTTAACTTATCAGATGATGATTCTCAAATTTTAATTAATTATTCAAATTCTTCAACTGCTTCAAGTGTTTGTGATGATTTAATCAACAATAACAGTATTAAATCTAATATTAAAACTAATAGAATTTTATTCAAAACTGAACTTTGTGCAAGCTTTCAAAAATTTGGAAATTGCCCTTATAATAATAAATGTCAATTTGCTCATGGTTATAATGAATTAAAATCAATTTCAAGATCAAAAAAATGGAAGACTAAAATGTGTAAAAACTGGGTTGAAAAAGGTTTTTGCAGATATGGTAAAAGATGTTGTTATAAACATGGTGAAAATGATGATGGTTCAGAAGTTGTTAATTTACCTCCTCCAAATATTGTTTTAAAACATTGATTATCATTATTATTATTATTCATTTTACTCTATTTCAACATATTATATTTTATTTTACTTTATTTTACTACTTAACTTTTCTTTACTACTTATTTATTTTGTGATACATTTGGGTTTTATTTATTTTTATTTATTTTTATTGTTTTATTTTATTTTATTTTATTTCATTTTATTTTATTTTATTGCTTGGTTATTCATTTGGGTTATTTTTTTCTTATTTTAGGATTATTTATTCAAATTGTACTATTATTTTTTCAAATTTGGATGGTTTTTGTTTTACTTCTACCTTATTTTCTATTTTCTATTTTCTATTTTCTATTTTCTATTTTCTATTTTCTATCATTTATTATTATCTTACTAATATTCTTTTTTTACTATACACTACTACCATACTATGTCATATACTGAATTGTTTTATCTACATTATTTGGAATATTTTATTGATACTATTTTTTAACTCTATTGATACTTTATAATTGTTTTTTTTATAGATATTTTTACTAATTCATTAATTCATTATTTTATTAATTATTATTAACCAGATTACGTAATACCACTACTATTAAATAACATCAAATTTGATGCTTGTACTCTATAACGAACAACGCTACTACTTTGTTCATTCTATTAATTGCTTTCCATTAACTTCGATTCCAACTGTCAGAATATCATGTCTGAATTCCAGAAGAGTATTTTTCAGGATAAGTTGAAACAGGCAGAGAAAAGATTGGGTTTTGATTTTAATGAGTGTTTAGAAGAAAATGATGAAGAAATAGATACTAATGTTGGTATTAAAGCATCAAAATTAGATAAGTATGATTTAAAAGATGATAATGATGGTGAATCAAGCCAATTACCGTGGTCTGATTCTTTTGATAAAAATGATATATATTGTGATTCTGACGGTTATTGTTTTCAGACTTATTTTAAAAAGCCAAAATTAAATTCAAATGATGAAAATAATTGTCCAGTTATATTCATAGGTCATCATGGTGCTGGATCGAGTGGATTGACGTTTGCTGAATTGTCGAAATGTATTTTTGGAAAAAGTATTGAATTTGATTATTTTACAAATCCAGGATTTTTCACATTTGATATGAGAGGTCATGGTAGTACCAATTTAATTAATAAGAGTAATGAAAAATTAAATAATTTAAATTATAATTTATCAATCAATCAATTAGAAGATGATTTTATTTTCATTTTTAATCATTTTATGAAAAGATTATTTGAATTAAATGATGGAGAGTTTAATAAATGTTCAATTTTTTTAATTGGTCATTCCTTAGGTGGCTCTGTTTTAACCAAAGTTTTGTATGAGAACTTTACTATTGATTCAACGTCGCCAAATCTTAAACTAGATAATAGATTTTCAAAATTTATCAAAGGTTTGGTTATGGTTGATATTGTTGAAGAAACAGCCGTAAATGCATTACAATCAATGGATGGATATTTACAAAACATGCCCAAAAAATTTAAAAGTTTAAATTCTGCAATTTCATGGCATTTATCAAATGGTCTCGTTAATAATAGGTTAAGTTGCAGATATTCAATTCCATCGATAATCATGAAAGATTCAGATGATTCTTATAAATTCATAACAGATTTGAAACTGACTAAAGCTTTTTGGAATAGTTGGTTCTCAGGTCTATCAAATCAATTTACTAAAATACCAAATTTTATTTCAAAATTGTTAGTTTTAGCAAATAATGATTATTTAGATAAGGATTTAATTATTGGCCAAATGCAGGGTAAATATCAATTAATCGTTTTCCATTCAAATAATTTAAATTTTGAAAATATAATGTCCACAACTACAATGACTGTTAATTCTAATAGCGATTGTAAAAAACTCGGTCATTTTATACATGAAGATATACCCAACAAATTGGCAATTAGTTTATTAGAATTCGTTGAAAGAAACGATAATATTTCATTTCATAAAAATATATTAAATCCACAATTAGATCTTATAAATAAATTAAATAAAAAATGGAACGTCCAAAAATAACAGGGTGTTTGTTCAATCAACTGTCATTGTGTTGATTTTTTCATTTTTATCCATTTTTTCTAAAACATTGAAAATTTTGTGCCTTCCCCAAGAAAAACTTGGATCAATTAAGAATGGCCTCAAATCAAACCTATTATCATCTGGTGAATATTGTTCTGCATGGTATGATGGTGTACTAACAGTTTGTTTATGTCTATTAACACTATAATACCAGAAAAAACTGTTGACTTTAGTGGCAATTTCTTCAGGAGTCTTTTTATCCTTCCAAATATGTAAAAGTTTAATAAACATTGAATATGGTCCACATTTTTCAACTTTACGTAATCTACCCATTATACTCAATTCATCATATGTAAATCCCATATCAGCTTCATCAGATTGAACATGATCTTCAGTAATTGGTTCTAGTTCAGCAGTTGGTGTTGCATTAATAAATTCATTTAATATTGGCATTTCAAAATAATCTACTGACCATTTAATAAATCTAATTAAATCATTTTTGGAAATACCACCAATTGGATTAATATCCGCTGATGAACAATCGTATTTTGTTAAATACCCACGTAGTTGTTCATCAACATTAGCAGAGCCCAACACTAATAATCCACCAACATTTTGTTTACCTCTAACCCATGGTAATAATTGTGCAAATAAATAAGATAAAACCATACGTAATCTAGCTTGAATATTTTGTAATGCTAAATTTTCAATGTTTGAACCACCAAAAATTTTATATATTGGTTTACGACCTGTTGTAATTTCAAACAAAGAAATAACTGAATTGACAACTAAATCCATATTTAAATCAACATGATATGAACCGATTGTCAAACTCAATTCTTTTGCTCTACTCCTTGTTTCTTTAGATGAATTTGATGTACCCATAAAACATGTGTGAAATATTTTATCAGCTAATTCTTGTGGTGTTTTAGGAAAATTATCTAAATTATCATCCCTAATAACCATTTTAACGTCTGAAATAACTTGTTCATTATTTTCTTCACATGCTTCAATAACTAATTTACACATTGAATGAATTATAACAGCAGTTGCACAACTATCAATACCACCACTTAACGGTAAAAAAAATCCAGCACCTTTACAACGACGAAGATAATCCCATAACCAACATGCTGGACCTAATGCAATTTCCTCTTCTGGTAAATGATATTTACATCCTCTTGGAGTCGTTGGTTCGATATTTGGATCAAAATTAATTGCATCAGGTGATAATTCAACATCAATATGTTCTCTTTCATATGTTGGTGTAAATCTACTTTGAATTCCATGTGAAGCTAAAGCTCTATATGCTCTAACATCTTCTAAATCAATAGTAGCTGTTAAAACTTCAACATCATCTAAAGAAAATTGTTTACCTTGAGCTAAGATTTCTCCATTACAGACAATCATAGCACATCCATCATAGTATAATCTATCACCATCACAACCTTTTTGATTAGAATATAAATAAATACCCCCACATTTTCTAGTTGCTTCCATAATCAATGAAACTCTTGTATTCAATTTACGTAATTCATGATGTGATCCTGAAGAATTGGTAATAATTTCAACACCATCTAAAGAAAGTGAAATATGTGGAGCTTGTGGCGTAAACATTTCTTCACATGTTTCAAATCCAATAACTGTATCTAAAGTACTAACAACCAAATCACCAAATTTTACACTGTATTGTCCTGTAATTTGTTTTATCAAAACAGGTAGATTAAAATCTTCAACATATTGAGTTTTCAACCATGGTGTAAAATATCTCATCTCTCTATAATTGCCATCATTTGCCAAAACAATCTTTGGCCTAATAAGTAAAATTTTACCATCATATGATAAAATTCTACAATTATAACGGCGGTTTTTATGTATAACTGGCATACCAATATCTAATAGAATTCCATGGGTTTCCTTGTTACTTAAAATTGTAGAATACATTTCCCATGATTGAATATAAGTATCATTTTCAAGAAAATGATCAAGACATCCATATCCAGGTATTTCTAATTCTGGCCCAACCCTTAACGATGCACCTTTTTCTTTTGCAATTTTGATAGATTCAAGTATTCTATCTCTATTTCCCTCAAAATCCATAGCCCATTGATTTAGAGAGCATGTCGCTAAGGTTATATAGTGTGGCATGTTTGACGTTTCTATATTCAAATGCTGTATTTTTTTTTTGAACAGCTGAAAATAGTTCATATTGCAGTTTAAATAGAGATAACTCTGTATTAAGTTTTTCCGTCTCCTCCTCCCCTACAGACTATAATGTGATTTGCGCGATATAGATATGGCAATCTCTCATAAAGTTTGCATTGGTTAATTTGGCAATCAAAAATTAATGTTATTAGATGTTTTATAAAGACTAGCATACCAAAACAAGAAAAAAAAAAAATACTATTGTGAAATAGTATTATTAAAAAAAAAGGAAAATTAAATAGGTCAGAATAAGAAATACGAAAAATGAAAAGTTCATTTTGTAGAAAAAAAAAGTAGATATATTATAGTTAGTGAAGTGGTAGTTTTTTTATCAATATAAT
Organism: Pichia sporocuriosa; assembly: GCA_030574275.1. Classification (NCBI taxonomy): domain Eukaryota; kingdom Fungi; phylum Ascomycota; class Pichiomycetes; order Pichiales; family Pichiaceae; genus Pichia; species Pichia sporocuriosa. Next base: position 56,810 of record JAJMES010000249.1, read on the forward strand.
TCATAAATAGCATATAATAATACATTAAATCCGTATCTTTTTCTTTTGTTTCTGGATTTCTCTTGTAGCCAGGGTTATTAATATCTAATACTATATCACGGATAATAACATGTGGTTATTTTTCATCACTTTTTTCTTTATCTTTGCTCACCCTTCTGAGTGACATCATCCTTCTTGAAAAGGAATTTGAGTTTGATAGTGAAGGCGGTTGAGGAGGATCATCATCATCATCATCATCTAATCGAGTAACTGTGGGTGCATACACTTTTGTGGAAGCCATTCTTGCTGGCGAATCAACTGAAACTGGAGCTGATGCACTAGATGAAGCCATTCCAGAAGTTAACAAATAAGGAGTTGACATTCCGTTAAAAGGAGATCCTGCTTTACTATTTGTACCTGAAGAAACTCTCATTGGTTTTTTAACTGACGAACCTGTGCTAGATGGGGTGGCACTACCCGGTATTCCAGAAGGTGTAATATGTGATGTATCTTCTTCTTCATAAGATGAACCTTCATTACCAGATTCTCCAAATATAAGACTTGGATCTTTGAATCCTTCCACATTATCAAATCCCTTACCAAATAATTGTTCTTCCCTCATCTTTTGTAAATTGTCAAAATTTTCCTTTGCATTTTCTCTCGCCACAGCCATAAGTTCTTGAGCTTTTTGTAATGGTATAGTTGGCGTCACACATGATGAAATAGCTGGAACAGTTTCATCAAGTTCAATAGTAACTTTCATCAAAGCAGACATCCACGATCTCATTTCTTCTTTTGTTTCAACTGCAAAATAATGAACTTTTTGTTGTGTAAAAGTTAAACCTTTACGCGATCCTGGTGCAGGTGGAACCAACTTAAAGCAATACCTACCATAACCAGCAGTAGCTGCATACACAGCACTCAATTTATCTTCTGCTTCAGTAGCTGGTAAAACCCTATGAGCAGTAATATCAATTAATCCCTTCTCTTTAGTGTCTTTAGTTGTTGCATAATATGATAATCGCGTTTTATGTAATGTAAAAAATCTATGTTTCCAAGATCCAATAGACATGTTACCCTTTTTAAACATCCAACCAGAATAATCTGCTTCTTTAATCGCTTCATCAGGTGTGATATTTTGAATTCCTTCTTGAAATGCAGAAGTTTGCATTTTACTTGGCCGACGTACCATCTTTTGTTTGAATGTAGCAGATTTAGAATTTGGAGTTGGACTTGTATTATTATCAGTTGATCTTAATTGTGATTTTGAAGTTGATGGTAAGTTAGATGAAGCAGAAGCAGCAGACGCGGAAGCAGAAGCAGCAGAAGCAGCTGCAAGTGCATCTGATTGAATTCTTTTTGTCAAATCTTTTGATTTTACAATTTTTGCAAATTCTTTGGCGGATACAGATCTTCTTTCAGGTGATGATGGTAAAGGAACTGGATTTACCAGCGTTGATGGTATCTGTGTTTGTTGCGAACGATATTTAGACTTAGTTGGAGTTGATGATGTAGCATTATTTTTATTGGTTGGATTGTGAATAATAACAGAGGAATATCTTCTATGGTTCGATCTTACCGTATCAAGATTTGAGATTTCTGAAGCAGTCCTTGAATGCCCACGTGAGTATATTATCGGAGATGTATCGACATAAATTGAAGAAGCATTACCTAATGAAGAGTGCCTACTATGTGCACGATGTGATAGTTTTGGAATAGGAGAAGATTCATCAACAGGTGATCTAATTCCAAATTTAGTTGGATTATTAGAAACTGGACTTGGATAATTTGGTGGTTTTGGTGCTTTCCTTGGGGATAAAAACTGTTCATTTGATTGTGAAGCTTCAAGTGGAACGTTTAAAACTTTACTTTCTTCATTAGTTTCATTTGTATTATTTTGTGATTGGAATGCAGACTCTGTAGAATAGTTGAATTGTAACGGAGATGGAGAAGATCTTGAGAATCGATTTGATTTTTCTACAACTGATTGAGGACGTTGCATATCATTGTAACTCAAACGTTCAACACTCGGACTTTCAGCAAATGATTGTGTTTTCGGTGTACTTATAGATTCAGCAAGTTTATGACTATCATTATCAATTTCATTTGTACCGATGGCAGTTGATGAAGAAATATCGTTAATTACAGACTGTTCTAAATAGTTTATTGGTTGAGATACATCAATATCATTCTGTACATAGACAGGTATTTGTTTAGCATTTTCAGCAGATTTTCTTAATGATTCAATTTCTTTATAAATTTCAAATCTAGTACCAAATGATGATATATCTAATTCCTTTAAATATGATAATTCTAATTCTAATAAAATTGCACCTGATATCTTATGAATAATAAATTTATTTGCGCTTTCACTATCAATCAATGAGCTAAAATATTGAGAAACTTGTTGAGGTGTCCAGTTTGCCACATTTGATGTATTTAACGCGTTGTTACTAATATTATTATTATTATTATTATTATTGAATGTATTTGGTGAATTTGGATATGGAGAATTTTTTGGATCAACATTTAATTCTTTTAATGCATTATCTATATCATTAACGTATCTATTTACACCATTTTGATTTATTTCAGGTGTAATATTCCTCGTTAATGAAGACTGAGAATCATTGTAATTACCAAAATACGAATTTGCTGTTGGTGTAATCGGACTACTTTGTGGTGTCCTTCTAGATCTTGAACGTAACAATGATGGCTTTGAATTTAAACTTGATAGATCGTTTGAATTTCTTTTAATTTTTGTGAAAACTTTGGGATATAGACCAACCTTACCAGTTGATAAATTTTTACCCATATACCAACCATCATCAAATTCACTGTCATCACTTATTAAATCAATTAAATCACCTTCTTTAATAGTCAATTCATCAGGTAATCTTGCGGTAAAATTCTTTATAACTGTATACAGCTGAGTCTGTGAATTTATTGGCATATTGTTAAAATTATTGCTGTTATTATTATTAATACTCATTTAATTCTTATTTGAATTTGATGTCACGTGTATATCCAAACAATACTTGCAAATGTGAATAATTAATTCAACCTCTTATACTACAGAAAGAGAGAGAGAGAAAGAATAATCCTTGTTGATGACAATATAATACAATACAATACAATACGAAAGAAAAGAAAAGAAAGAAAAAAAAAAAAAAAACTAACTAAAAAGACTAAAAATCTCAGCAATGCACGGCAACTTGATATTTTTTTTCCTCATATCGTTCCGATAGAAGAGAAATGTTTTTTTTTTCTGTTTTTCTCAGTGGCGAGGATTTTTCTATTTTTTTGTCTCTTTTTGGCTGTCTTTTTTTCTTTTTGTCTTTTTGTCTTTTTTTTTTTTATTTTTTCTTTATTTTTTTTGTTGAGATCTGACGTAATCAAGATCGGATTATTTATTATTTATCGTTTCTTTTTTCGTTCTTCTTTTTTTTTTCTTTTTCTTTTTAGATTAAAATTGTTGATTGTTCCATTAAAAGAATACATATAAAAGAAAAGAAATAAAAAAAAAAGGACGAAATAGAAAAGAAAAAAAAAGATGACGAAGTAAAAAAAAGAAAAAAGAATGAAAGAATAAACGACATAAAGGGAAGTAAAAAAATTAAATCAATAAAAATAATTATTAATAGTTAATGTAATGTAACGTAACGAACGGAAAATAGTGAATATATATATATATATATATATATATATAAATACGAGAAAATGAACCTAATCTTCATCTTCTTTGATGCTTGTAATTATATTCAATTCTTTTGAATAATTCATCATTGGTTTAGAATACATTGCATGATTAAAATCAGGTGTCCTAGAAATACGTGGTGAAGGTGTAAAATTAATGTAATCGCTCATACTAAAACCAGGTGTTCTATTTAAATTATTTTTGCTATGTCTATTATTTGGTGTAGCTGGATTTTGAAATCGGCTACTTCCACTAATTCCAATTGGAGTTCCTAATAATGGTTGTAAAAATGCATTTGATGGTGTATTCGAATTTCCAAATGATGGACTTGTAAAATATGGTAATTGATTTCTTAATGGTGTTGATTCAAGTAAATTTATACTATTCATATTTGAATTTGATGCTTTTGGGGTAGTTGGAATTGCTAATACTTTACTAAAATCTTTTGTTTCTCTATTATTAAAATTTCTAGCTGGTGAATTTGATAAAAATAATAATAAATCTGCACCTAAATCATCGTTATTTCTATTAGGTGTTGTAAATTCTTTTATCCTACTAGATTTTGGAGTTGAAAGCAAAGTTGCTTGTGAAGGTTTATTAGAATCTGTTGTAATTGATAAATTATTATTATCATCATTATCATTATCCTTTTGAAACTCAATTTCTTGTTTATTTAAAGATCTACGTCTAGTTGTTATTTTATTATTTTCATTATTATTATTATTATCATTATTGTCATTATTATCATTAATTTTATTTGTTTTTTGTTTAATAGTAATTTTTCTTTTATTTTTATTAATATTATTATTTTGTTGCTGTGAATTTAATTCTGATAATGGCTTTAATGCAGAATTATTTCTTTGATCTAAATGGAAAATATCAACTTCTTTTGGAAATGGCGGAGTCTTAGGTGGTTGTATATAACTAAGAGATTGAGAATGTGTAATTGATTGTGGAGTTTGAATAAATGAACCCCTAGAATATTGATAAGGACTTATAGAAGCTGCATATGGAGAAGAATTTAAACCATTATTAGCCTTTTTAACAGGCGAAGCTAATTCATCATTTAAATTCTCATAAATAATTTCATTTGATGATCTAATTGATTTAAAAGTTGAAGACGATTTCCTTTTAAGTGGTGAAATAGCTGGTGTTATATTCGTCATTGATAAAGTTGAATTATCAAAATTAAAATTTTGCTTTGTTGGAGTTAATAATTTTGAATTTTGAATATTTGAAATTGCAGTTGCAGTAATATTATTCGTAACATCTTCACTTAAACTTCTTGATGGTGAACTCATTGGTGATGATGAATTTGAAGAATTAATATAATTATTTGATTGAATTGATTTTGAATTTAAATTTAAATTTAAATTTAAATTATTCAATTCAGAATTTGCATTTTGATCACGTACTTTCATACCAGCTTTAAATAATTTTGCCTTTAATTGCCTAGTCATTTTAGCAATTTCTACCCTTTTCAAAATTTTTTGAGCAATAATATCCTCATTTGATAATGGAGATGTTTCATTTGAAGAAGCTTGAATATAAGAACGTTGTGGAGATTGTTGAGACATAATTTAATGTATAAACTTGTTATAATATCAGAACAAAACGATGTAATAAAAAAGATGAAATAACCAATTTAAAATCTATTGCCAGTAGTAAAAATCAAAAATTGAATCCCAGGAAAAAAGGAGAATGGTAAAAAGACAAGAAAATATTCTTGATTGTGTTTTTTTAAAAGAGAATAATAATAGTATTAAAAAAAAAAGCAAAGAAAACTGAAGCAAAGGCAATTCAAGTTAATTAACTAATTATATTTGAAAATAAAAAATTGTTGTAATTCAATAAATTTACCCTTAGATAAGTATATTAAATTTAATTAAGAATTAACAAATAGAAGAAGAAGAAGAAGAAGATAAAAAGGAACAAGAATAAATTAAAATTTTAATAAGTAAAAATTAAATTAACAAAAAACAAAAAAAAGATTGAAAACCACAAAACTGAAAACGCAAAAAAATTATTTACTTCTACAAGAGGAATTTAGCCTAAAAGGGTAATATAATTTGATTATTGAAAATTTTCGCGTGAGCTGACACGACGATTTAAATTTCCAATTATAATTCCTAAAGGAGTTATATCAATAAAATGGACTATCGACGTAAATTGATTACAAAAAGTTTTTTTTTTTTTTTTTACTTTTACTTTTACTTTTACAATGTATCCCACTTTTCGACATTCAGAGGACTTTAGAAAATATCCAACAAACTTCCTATGGGGAAAACTAGACACTGGTACAATAATATAGGAGGGTAAAATATTACTTTTTTTTTTTTAGTAAATGGCAATGAGAAAACATGGAAGAGATCGTTGGCTCATCGTGGCAAATACCTCCAGTTGTGTCTCTTTTTGATTGAGAAAAGAAAAAAAATTCAAAGAGACTGAAAAGAAAACTAGAAGGAAA
>JAJMES010000250.1:0-62708 GCA_030574275.1 Pichia sporocuriosa
ACAACCGCGTCGGTTTGCATGGCAGTAGAGCGAAATGTGTGTTTACACTCTTTTTAACGCGTTCAACATGAAACAACTACGATTGTTGACCTTTTTGTCAACATCAATCGTTGTGTTCAACCATTCAGAGGATAATTAGGAACTTGCAGCTATGTCTTTTATACCTACACTGAAAACGTCAATAGATTTGACAGCAATATCACGAGAAACGGGAAAACCTGATAAAATTGAAGGAATGGGGAGAACGGGGAGACTGACAGAGAAAAATATGACAAATTCCCGTGTCAGATTTAATGACAATTCAATTAATAAGTCAAGAGAATCAATTTCTTTGTCACAAAATGAAAGATTAAGGAGAAAGAAAGAAGCCTTGGATTTTTTGAGAAAAGAGACCAAAACAGGAACCACTTCGGCAACGACCACTGGAAATGGAACGAGGTTAGGAGGTTATTCAGGTGTCCGAAATAATGATAATAATATAAGAAGAATTCGAGATCCAAATTCTATTAAAACTTATGAACTTCTTGGAGAGAATCCAATCGAGAGAATTCCCGGTCTGGCTTCTCAAAGAGCGATGTATGATGATAATGCGATAAGAAATATTGCTAGAGAATCGAGAAGAAGAAATCCCCTGAACCAAGAAAGTCGGACGAAGACATTTCCACGTATATTTGATGAATCTTCCAGAGTATCTAAAACATATAAACGATATTCTTCAAAGAATAACGGACTATTGAACTCATTGAGCAATTTTGGATCCAAAGTGTTTCGCTCGATTTTATATAGTGAAGAAGATACAAATCCCAAAGACACCGACAATAAAATTTTGAGTGATTTGACGTATTCAAATTTGGAGATGCAACGAAAGCATTTTTTAGAGTCAGAGATGAGACAAAAAGAACTTGATATGCGATTAAAGGAAAAGGAAAAATATTTAGGTCAATTAAACGATAAAATTAATTTCACAGAACAGCTAAAACCAAATGCATCGTCCAATACTATGCTAGATCAATCCAGATCTATAGATAAGCAGATGGAGAAATTGGATTCAAGATTACAAAATATTCTAGAAGAAGTTAATTCAAGCTCCACTACAAAATTACTTTCAGAATTGGAAAATATCAAAGGTGAACTGACAACATTGCGTCGAAAACAAGAATCCAACAATATCAAATTTGAGTCTAAATTTGAAGATATGAAACTGGAAAACCAATTGAATCGCCAGAAATTTGATCGTCTTTTTAGTGATTTGGAAGAGAAAAGAAGAGCATTGGATATGGAAAAAGATTCATTGATCAAAATGTTACAATCACAACCTGCTAATAACATAAAGAACCAATTAGATTTGACATCTTCGTTAGGATCCTTTATTTCAGAAAAAGAGAGTGCTGGCAATGACATTGAACATAAATTAAAAAGAAAACTAAACAATCTAAATAAAAATGATCAGGATTACAAAAATAATAATGATGCAGACATTAGTGACGAACATGATAATGATGAGTATAATTTTTCTGATGATGATGATGATGATGATGATGATGCACGTGATATTTTGAAATATATAATGATGAATAAGAAGCGTAATGTAGATATCAAGGCCGAAAGAATGAAAAATAGAACCAGAAGGATTAAGAGCAACCTAAATCGGATTGAAAAGACCGCCAAACAAACTAAAACTTAGCAACTGTTAAAAACATATAGAACTTTTTTATCTGTGTGTATATTTAATTTTTTTTTAATGAAAGAACGTTATAAACAATTATAAAACATATAATAAAATTGAAGGGAAAAATCAAGGCAATGGGTAGAAAAGGGTGATCAATAAACAAATAAAGTAAAATTTCATTTAGTTTTGGTGTACGTAGTGTGCATGTCTTTTGAAAAGACTAAACAAACCACCGTCCCTTTTCTGGTATTTGCTCTTAGAATCTGTGTAATCACATCCAACATCAACCTGATCGCCATAATTGTAAGCATAACATGTAGTTCCCAAAGCACATTGCATTTCAACCCATTTACCAAAGTTACAGATTGCAAATGCACCATCGGAGGAACAAGCAATTTCACCTTCTGTACAGGTGCTGGAACCAAGATATAAACCTTGTTCAAAATTCTTGTTCATGCATTGTGCCTTTGCTAATCCCGTAAGTGACAAGCAATCTGTACTTGGTGGTGTGCTTGTGCTACTTGACCCTGCTGAAGTTGAAATGGAAATAGTTGAAGAAGTTGTGAGCGTAGTTAATGTGCCACTGCTTGTGGCTAATGTGGTTTTTGATTCAGTAGAACCAGTTGAAACTTCTAATGGGGTAGTAGATGTAGTTAGTGGTGTTTGAGTTGTGGAGGTAATAGGCGGTACTGGTCCAATGGTGATTGATGAGGAAGTTGTAGAACTTGTTGAAGTAGTTGTAGAGCTCGTTGTGGAACTTGTTGTAGAACTAGTTGTTGAAGTAGTTGTGGAGGTGCTTGAAGTACTACTTGAAGAAGAAACTGAACTGGTAGAAGAAGTGAATGAAGAAGTAGATGTAGATGTATCATCCGAACTAGAATATGCATTATCCAATAATTCTTGCATATTATTACCAAAAGACTTATCATTGAATGTGTTTGTGCCAGACCAAGAAGCATCCCATAATGCAATACCTCCAAAATTTGAATCTGCCTTACCAACAATATAATTGTCTAAAGTAGATTTAATTTCATCGATAGTCGCATAACCAGAACCTGCGGCTGATGAAGCAGCTGGTAAACCAAGGAATAATTTAATATTTTTATTAGGTGAAACGTTTTCTGCAAAATTAACCCAAGTATCCCAATTGAATTCACCACCAATAGTTGAACAATAATTATTATAAAATTGAATAAATGCAAAATCTACATATGCATTTTCTAATAATGGACCAACTGAAGCATCAGGGTATGGACATTGTGGTGATGCTGAAATATAATAAGATTTTGAAGTATCTTGATCATAATATGTTCTTAATTTATTTGCAAAAGCGGTATAACCAGTTGTTATATCATTTTCAATATCTAGATCAAAACCGTCAACAATTGCATCATCAAAGGGTCTTTCAACAGAACTATCAGAACCACCACCAAACATATTCCAAAATTGTGTTGCCATTGTTTCAGCTTCTGAATCGCTTGAAAATCCATATGCACCAGATGAACCACCCAATGAAAGCATGATTGTTTTACCTAAGGATTGACAAGTTTTGATGTCTTCTGAAATTTGGGTACAATGTAACAAACCATCGGAATAAGTTGCAGAACATGCATCGGCAAAATTGATTTGTGTGGAATAATCTTCACCAAAGATATCAACAAAAGAAAGAATAAAAATATCAGCAGATTCGGAATTGCAATAAGATGCTAAATCGTCTTGTGATCCCTGTGAGTTTTGACCCCAATATAAGGCAACATTGTTATGCGTTGAAATCGCAGATACAATAGTTGAAAAAAGTGTTGTTAAAATGAGTAACGGTAACATATTTGATTGTGTAAAAATGAATGTAGTAGTAGTCGAATATATATCAATATTAATAAAATGAGAGAATGACTAATAGTTGGAATTTAAAAATGGTTATATTAAAAAATTGCTGTGTTCAAGATGGAAATAATAACCAAAATTATGATATATCAATGGATGAAAGAACGAAATATCTTGATCAAGCAAATAAAATATTTTCAACAAACGGACAAAAGAACGAAAGGATCCGACGCGTGAAGTGTTGTTAAAGGAAGAAAATTAGTTAAAAATAACCAAAAACGAATGAAAGAGTGAAAAAGAGGAACTTGTAAAAAAAAACACTTCTGATTGGATAAAAAAAAATTGGCAGTAAAGGAGACAAAAATTATTAAGCAGGTTTTCTTGGGAAAAAAATATAACAAAATGAAAGAATATGTAAGCAGAGGTTTCGTCTAAGTAGGTTTGGAGGGATTATATATAAAACAGGGGAGGGGTGTATATTTATATTATTTGAGTGACTCGTCAAAAGTACAAAGCTCGCTTGTTTTTAAGCGAATAATGATCAGGCGTGTACCTTTCGGATTTTAAAACAGTCGTCTAATTAAAGCTTCAAACTCTACAATGAAAAGAGTGGAATAAGAAACAGACGATGATGTAGAAGTAAATCGTAATTGTAAATGTACAAAAGGAGTAAGTATTAAAACCAGCACCATCGAGAAAACGAAAAAAAATGAAAATACATGCTGCAAAAGTGGTGCGGAAGTGTATCAAAGCAGTGAAATTGGCCCTATTTAGTAATCGACACTTACCCGATAGCGAAGTTGGCTGGTTTCTTGACCAAATAAGGGAAAGAGAATATTCTGGGATTTCTTGTAAATTGTATTGGCTGTTATATTGCATGTTGTCCTAACATAAAATTTTACAAAATAAGAATGAAAGACAAAAAAAAATAAAAGAAATTTTATGCAACTAAGTTTACGTTACATAAAAATTTTTATTGTTTTTCTTAAAAAATCATGAGTGAATCATTGTATCGTTTAGATCACTGAAATCACGCTAATTAGCCTATTATAATTCGAAAGTATAATAGTATAATTAAGAAAAAAACGGAAATAAGAAGGAAGACTTAAGTTACGTTTATAAAATATATATTTGTTTGCTTATTTATTATTCTAAGATGTAAAAATAGACTCTACTTCTTATTTCAACAGTTGATTCATCAGTATCATCTTTAAATAATGGAGACCAATGCTCCATTTCTATAAATCTAGGATTGAAATTAAAGGGTTCTTGTTTTGCAGTTTCAAAGAATTGCATATCATTATCAAATAATTTTGGCCTATGTGGAGAAAATGTTACTAAAACTTTACCAGTTTTAGGAGTGAGTAAATTTCGACAAGTTTTTAGCAATTTTAAATGTTCACTATGGTTAAATATTACGTCACTTAAAATTATAATATCAAAAGTTGAATTTTCATTATTTGTCCTTTCCATTAAAGTTGAAATTATTTCATCAGTTTCATTACCCCAAATATAACCTAGAGCACAACAATTGTCAGTTAATTTATTCTCTATTATATTTTTTGAAATATTTTCAATTAATTCAGGATCTGGATAATCAGTTGAAACGACAAATTTTGCACCTAAATGAGCTGATAAAATTGATGGTAATGCACCACCTGAGCCTACTTCTAAAACTGTTTTACCTTTAACAATGGTATCATGGTTGTTTTCAATATATTTTGCAAGATAAAGACAAGCATGTGTGAGTATATGACCGTACAATGGAGAAGAACCAACTAAATTTATTTGTAAATCTGTTGATGTCGTTATTGTATTATATGTTGCTAGTGTCCCCTTTGGCGGTTCTTGTATATAATCATCTGGTTCGGCAAATATATTCATGGGTATATATGTATCAGTCATTTATTATGTTCAATTAATCTCTATTTGATTCCATACAATCAGACAAAATATATAATGCATCAATAGTGATAGGTGAAAATATATCACCGATATTAGTAATGCAGAAAAAAAAAAATTTTTTTTCTTTCATCGCCGCCAAAAAAAAAAAATCGGCGCAAAAAAATCGGCGCAAAAAAAAAAAAAAATTGTCTCCGGAGTACGTAATCATGATTATATTCTGTGGAGAATAGAAAGGGTTCTGGACTTCACTTGTTTGCCTAATTTGGAAAGAAAATTAAAATTGGCCTGTATTGTGTGTGTTGGAGTGGTGAACTGGATATATGGCCTGGTTTTGACATTCTCTTGTGGATTTTGTATAGTTTTGCTTTGTATAGTTTAGTTTATTGTATTGAATTTATTACAGTATAGTTTTAACAAGTATTTTACTTCCAGTTCTTCGTTCTCTATATCTTTATTACTTTTACATTCGTTACTTTTAAATACCATGCGGCTATTGAATTTCATTATTTATTTCGTTTTGATAAATTTTCAATTTTCTATGGCTTTGGACACAGAAACAACACAAACTACTGCTGATACTTCAACTTCGTCTACCATACTCACAGCCATCACACCAACAACAGATGTTGCCCTTACTACATTGACAACTCCGACCACACTTGCAAATGCAATGACCACAGCCACAGCAACAACAGCAACAGGGACATCAACATCAACGAATACGCCAAGTCCAACCTGGGTTTGGATAACTGTAACTAAAGGTGTTGTTGTTTATGCAACATCGATTGCATACACTCAAACATTTACTCCAATGTATAGCACTATTCAAACTTATCTCTCAGGTGAAATTGGATTGGGTACAATATCAGGCAATGTCGGTGAAATTAGAACATATCGTTATGTTTCAAATTGATAAAACATGGAATATTTACATTTTGTTACCCTTTGAATAATTTTACCTTATGTTTTTTTTTTTTTGTTGTTGTTGTTGTTGTTGCTTTTCTTTTTAATCTTAATCTCCTTCGATCGTATACCTTTAATTTGTCCTTTCTTAACAGTTTCTCTCTTTTTATTTCCCTTTTCATTTCTTTCTTTCTATCTCTCTTTTATTTAAGTATTATAGCTTTGTCATATGTGTACCTATTTAAAATACTAAATACTAAATAATAAGCCAAATAAGAACTATTGGAGTTATAATCTTATTCGTTTCAATTAATTTGAAAAATGTATTATTAGAGTGATCCCATTTTGTAACATAACAATAATATTGACCTTTTAAGGTTTTATTCTATGTCAGTATATGAATGCATCCCTGTTATTTGTATTGTGCGGAGAAAAATCACAAAGATTGAAGATTTTCTATATAGATCGATAAATAACAGCAATCTATCATCAAGGCATATGAAATGCCCTCTTCCTATTAGATTGGGTTTATACAAACTTTTTTTTTTAAAAAAATTATATTATTTATTGGAACAGTTGAAAAGACATATATATTATTATCAAATTAAGCTAAATTAAATTAAGTTAAGTTAGATTAAATAAATTAAATTATCAGGCTAAATCAATTTACATGACAATAAATGGTTTTGCACCTCTGATTTCAGAATCTTTGTGTCTTAAAAATTCTATTTTTTCTTCATCACCTAATTTCAAGACCTTCTTGAAAGTTTCACCAATAGCCCTTAATTTTTCTTGATCACAAGATTTGGTCCATAAACCAATTTTAACATTACCTTTTCTAACATTAAAGACAACACCGTTGACTTCACTTTCATCCTTTTCGATGGTTTCACCGATAACACTTAATAAAGCTCTTGTCCAAAGTTCATTTAAATCTTCTCTTTTACCTTTAAATTGACAATACCATTTACCACCTTGAGAATTCTTTGGATCTTCCCATTCAGGTTTAATATCATCCCTAAATAAATGATAATCTGATTTAAGTGGTAATTCATTAACTTTTGGAATTGCGTGAAAAATACCCCAAAATTCTTCAACTGTATTAAAGCTAACAACTGGTTTTAAAAGGTCAGCCCAACTTTCATTTTGATCAACTGGTGGTTTTGTATACCACAAAGTCCATTTGGAATTAAGTGGATGTTTGACATTAAATTCTTCACCATTTTCTAAAACTGTAACTTCATCCTTTTCATTTAAAGATAAATCTTGTGTTGCATTGTTTAATTCTTCAGTTGACATCTTTCAAATAAGAGAGAAAAGAAAGAAAAAGAGAATTGAATAAATTATATGACTTGTTAGTAACTATTGCGGTGGAAATAAACCCAAAAATAGTAAGAAATTATGTTTCTAAATCATATCAAATCCAAAATATTGGTAACATACCTTTAATATAACTATGTTTGAGTAAACCAAAATTCAAAAGACTTGTCCTATACAAAAAAGAAAAAGAGAAAGGGGAATTAGAAGGAACTTTCAAGAAAAAACCCGACAACATCAAAATTTCCTCTTTCATGAAAAAAAAAAAAAAAAAAAGTTTTTCAGCGCCTTTTTTTGTTCACGCCGATCGACGGTGATGAAGAAATGTTTTTTTGTTTTTTTTTTTTTCATTTAAATTTAGTTTATTTTAGTTTTGTACATTTCAAACCTTTCTTTTTTTGACCAATTATCAATTGAATGATGGTTATATAGAATATTGTATTATGCAGATTGATGATGCAAAGGATAAGGATAACAAAGATGTTTTAATCATTGATAGAGGTTTAGTAAAGGGTAAAATTAAAATTCATGGTGTGAATCCATCTCTATTGCTTGAAAAAATACTCAGGGAACGTATTCAAGATTCACATTATTGGTATTTAAAGGTCTCAAATTTACAATTTTACCAACTATTAGACGAATGTGTCAATAATATAGTGATAGTTGGAACATATATTGATAATTCACATTCCAAACCTTGTATGTTTTTATCGTTGTTATTTAGATTAATTCAATTACAACCACCAAATGATATCGTTGAATGGATTATAATTGGTAATCATAAATTCAAATATTTATCAATTTTATTCATGTTATATGCTAGGTTAATGTGGGAAGATAGTAAAAAAATTTGGTTAATTTTTGAACAAAAATTATCAGATTTTAGAAAGATAAGGATAGTTGAAAATAATATTGTTAAAATAGTTCATTTTGATGAAATTGTTGATTCTTTATTAATCAATGATAAATTTCTCGACATTGCATTACCCCGTTTAATTAATAGATGGGTATTGGAAGATTCTGGTGAGCTTGATCAACGTGAAAGTGTTTTAATTGATGAATTTGAAGATGAAATTGATCATATTGATAATGATGATGATTGATTATATTTCCTACATAAAAAGAAAAAAACAAAAATTACTTAATAATATACATGGTATTCTTGATCTACCTCATTTCCATTGCTGATTAAAATCCTCTATTCTTTCCCCTGGAAACTCTCTTTGGAGCTCTGTTATTATTTGAATTTCCACCTTGTATTGGGGTCTTTTTATCAAGTTTTTTTGGTTTAAATACAGCATCTGAAAGTATCGAATCTAAATTGAGCTCATCTGGAAGGAGAACCATACGTACCTGGTTTCCTCTGATAGTTATATGTTCTAATACA
Organism: Pichia sporocuriosa; assembly: GCA_030574275.1. Lineage (NCBI taxonomy): Eukaryota > Fungi > Ascomycota > Pichiomycetes > Pichiales > Pichiaceae > Pichia > Pichia sporocuriosa. The sequence continues at coordinate 9,006 of JAJMES010000250.1, forward strand.
CTAGGTTGTCTATTAACCACTGTCATTTTCACATCTTTTAAATTGATATTCATGGCTGGTGATACAGAAAGGATTGTTCCTTGTACAAGTGTACCGTTTTTAAGCTCAACTTGAACAGATTCATTCTGCATCTTCATCAAAAAATTAACCAACTTCATTTCTTCGTAGTTCTTATATATAATCGATTATGATAATAATTATAATAAAATATATAATAATAAGCTTCTGTTCAAACAAATTCATGTTACAGCAGCAGAAGTACAAAAAATAAAAAATTCTTGACCTTAGAGAAACAAAAAAAAAAGGGAAAAAAAAATGCGCGCGCTTATTTTGCTTTGTTTTGTTGTTCATTTGTTGTTTGTCATTCAAGTTGGCCTTTGATTGACACAACGACAGGTTTTTTTCGGCTGTTGTCTTATTGTTGTCTTAGCAATCGCTTATAATAATTCTTCTTTAGGCAAACACTATGGTCAATCTTATCATTAATCCAGTTTCAAAGAAATTCAAAAAGATCAATTGTGATACGACACCAAATACGCGTCTATCATCCATCATTGAAGCTTATGCAAAGAAGAACAATGTATCAGATCCAAACAGAATCAAGTTTTCTTATATCCCCGATGAAAAGGATAAGAAGAAGAAAATTACATTAAAAAATTACCTGACTCTTGAAGAAAATGGATTGGATTTCTCTGAATCTTCCACAATTCAAGTTTATGCAAAGGATGTCGGTGCACAAATTGGTTGGAGAACTGTTTATTTTATCGAATATTTAGGTCCGATGTTAATTCATTCATTGTTTTATTATTTATATTATGATGCTAGTAACGTCACATATACACAAATTGCAGCTTATAATCTAACATTATTACACTATTTGAAGAGAGAATACGAAACTTTATTTGTTCATACATTCTCGGCTGATACGATGCCATTGGCTTTCCTCTTCAGAAATTCAGGTCATTACTGGATTATAAATGGTTTATTCATTGCATTTTCAATTTATGCTCCACAAGATAAAATTTACGATAACAAATTTTGGAGCTTTATTCATCATGTTGAAGATCGTTCACTTGATGAATTAAAATGGTTTGCAGCTGCAATGTTCTTCTTTGAAATTTGTAATCTTTACTCACATGTTATATTGAGAAGATTAAGATCTGATGGTTCAAGGGAACATAAAATCCCATATGGTTTTGCATTTAAATTTGTCTCTTTCCCAAATTACTTTTTTGAATTCCTATCTTGGACTGTTTTCGCCCTTATGACTAACAATTGGTCTTCATATGTTTTCCTTGTTGTTGGAACTGGTACTATGATGATGTGGGCAAAACAAAAACATGCTAAATACAAGAAGACCTTTGGTAGTAAATATCCAAAGAATAGAAAGGCAATGATTCCATTCATTTTCTGATATAGTTGATCTTTCATCCTTTTTTTTTCTTTTTTTTTTAGTGTCTGAAATTTTGATTTTATATCTTTATTATATTTAAATGTCTATATATTTATATATCTACATGTATCTGTATATATCTATATATATACCGATTCTATATATATATATCGGTTCATGCAATCCTTAGTTAGTACCATACAAAATCTGAAACGATTGTCTTATTTCTAACAATGTAAAATAAAAAAAATTAAAAAAATAAGAAAATAAGAAAACCAGAAAAAACGTGTGCGTTGGTGATGTGACTTTCTACGGACTTTGTATTGTTGTTGTTGTTGTCGTTGTCTTAGACATTTGTTTTTTTTTTCTCTTTCATCAGTTTTATTTTATTCTTTGAGGTATTCACAATTGGCGGATAAACATACTTGATTCTTTGAACATGCCACAGGAGGATTCTGGTATGCCGACTCAAGAACTGCAACCAACAAATTCAATTGGCTCTTCAAATTCACTGAACCTGAATACAGCAGCTTCTAATAATAGTCTGAATAATAATAATAATAATATAATGAACAATAGGAATATTCCCGTAAATAATACTGCAAATATTCAAAAAATTGAAAGGAAACAGTCAACACGTTCAATAAGATCTCCGTTACCTCTCAGTCATGCTATCTCTCGTCAACATAATACGACAAATGCAAATCATCACAGGCAATACATTCTTCTAAGAGATAAGTCCCAGAATAATTCAAATCCAACTAATATTTCATCACCTTCAATACTCCCTGATGCAACAAGTAATCCAAAATCACCGCAATTACATTCTTCATCTAATTCTCAATCTTCAATTGTTCCTGGTAAACCTAAACCTTATCTGAGGAAACAACCGTCGGCAAAATATGTTTTTTCTGTTGATGATAATGAAGATGAAATAGAGCAAGATTTAACGAGGGAATATCTTGAGGGCTATACTGATGCTTTAAGGCAACGTTTTAAACCAAACATCGCATCATCACCAACTACACAGCCCAATTCACCAATTATTGATAAAAAGAAAGAACTGGAGAATGAAGTTACTAATAATCTACAACAGGTCAATAAAAGTTTGAAGGAATTGAAAGAATTAGAATTGGATTCACAACATAGGTTGAATAATGATTATGAAGAATTATTGGAACAAAATGAAAACCCAGATGAAAGTGGAAATCATGGCGAAGATGAAAATGAAAATGAAAATATGAGCAATAACGATCATTATATTGATAATCAACATGATGATGACTTTAATGATAATGCTTCTATTGCATCAAATGAATCATTCACTTTAAGGGAAAGACAAGTAGCAATTAATGAAACTCACCCTTTTGGTATTAGAATTTGGAAACCTGCGATTTATAAAAAAGATAGAAGTGTTCAAAAAGAAGCAGAAATGGATATTCATGGTGTTCCGGGTGATAAACCAAGCATTGGTTATTCAGTTAGATTCTTTAATGTAATCTGGTCATTTACTTTTGGTTTATTGTTATTTTTAACATGTACATTATTAGGTACAAGTACTTTCTTTATTTCAATGTTCTGCAATCCAAGAACTAATAATTCAATTGAGTATGCTAAATTTTATTGGAATTTAGGTTATTATTTATTATACCCATTTGGAAAAATTGTTATTCTGAAGTCTGATAAAAATTACATCAATGAAGATGCAAATGTCGGTAGTTCTCTAGATGAATTCGAAAGATGGAGAACTCAAAATCAAGGAAAATTGTTTTTTTCTGCACCTAATGTTTATAAACAAAATGTTAATGTCGGTTCTACACATTCACGACAACAAAGAGATCCAGAATCTCAAACACCTATTCATGTACCTGCTTCAGTTTTACAAGACTTACATTCATCAGATGATACTGATGAAGAAGAAGAAAATACTACATTTTATAAACGAAGATACTTTGGTAGAGGTGAGTGGAATATTGGTCGTATTATGTTTTATCTTCAATATTATTCAATTCTTGTTCCACTTGGATTTGTGATTAGTTTTATCACTTGGTTATCTGCATTCTGTATTCCAATGGCAAAAGTTTTAACAATTATGGCAAGCCATATAAGACGTCATCCATTAGCTCTTTCTTTTGTAGATGAAGAGAAATATTATCAATCACATATTTCTGACTCTCAAAATAAGAAAAATGAATCATTTTTAATTTTAACATATCGTTCCTTTGGTTTCCACTATTATAAGTATACTGTTGATGGTACTAATATTTTCTTTATCAATTTAAATTTTCTTGTCATTTTTACAATTCTAGATTTTTACTTATTTAAAAATCAATTTGATTGGGGTGGATTTTTAACTAATTCAACATTTATCTTTGTTATGTGTTTAGTTTCAATTATTCCTCTAGCATATTTTATTGGACAAGCAGTTGCGTCAATTTCTGCTCAAACTTCTATGGGTCTGGGTGCCGTTATTAATGCATTTTTTTCAACAATTGTTGAAATTTACCTTTATTGTATTGCATTGGATCAATCAAAGGCAAAATTGGTCGAAGGTTCCATTATTGGTTCTATTTTAGGTGGTGTCCTTTTACTACCTGGTGGATCAATGTGTTTTGGTGCAATTAGAAGGAAAACTCAGAGGTATAATCCTGCATCTGCTGGTGTTTCATCAACCATGTTATTATATGCGATTTTGGTAATGTTATCACCAACTATTTTATATGAAATTTATGGTGAATATAAAGTTCGTTGCCAAGCTTGTGATATTTCCATCGGGGAAGATTGTAGAAATTGTCATTATTATCAACCATCAGTCGTTATTGATCCACTTTATATTAATTATTTAAGACCATTCACAGTTATTTGTGCATTAAGTTTATTTTTGGTATATTGCATTTGTTTGTGGTTTACATTAAAAACACATGCTGCATTGATTTGGTCAACCCCTGTTACAAATAAAGAAAAAAAATTGGATTATACTCCAAGTGTTTCTGCAAATCCTGAATCTGAAAATCATAGTGTCACTTCATTCAATTTGAATGATCAAAATTTGGCTGTTAATAATTTAACTAGACCATTAAAACTAAACCAAAATACTACGGCAACAACAAACATTCAACAAATCCAAACTTTACCACAAACTCAACAACCAGTTGAACCATCAGGTGGACACGATGCACCTAATTGGTCACGTACTAAATCTACAACAATTCTTTTATCTGCAACCCTTCTGTATGCTATAATTGCAGAAATTTTAGTTGATTGTGTTGACGATGTCCTTAAATCCATTTCTATTAACCCAAAATTTCTTGGATTGACCATTTTTGCACTTGTTCCAAATACAACAGAATTTGTCAATGCATTCTCGTTTGCAATTCATGGTAATGTTGCATTGAGTATGGAAATTGGTAGTGCATATGCTTTACAAGTCTGTCTATTGCAAATTCCAATTGTTGTTTTGTATTCAGTTTGGAATTTCACTAAAGTGTACACTGGTAATGATGGTAAAGTGCAAATGTTAATATCTAAATCAATTAATGGAGAATGGAATGGATTACCAACATTATCTAGATTACTTGGATTTTCAAGTAATTCGATCGTCAATATTGCAGAAACAACACCAATTCCAATTGAAGATGCCATTGCTGGAACATTTGGCCTTTTTTCTAGTACTGAAGCTAATGATGTTTTGAACATTGGCGTTGATAAGATTTTCTCACTTATTTTCCCACATTGGGATTTCATTGCATCGTTAATTGGTGTTTATATGTTTACATATATTTACACTGAAGGTAAGAGTAATTATTTCAAAGGATCAATTTTAATCTTCTTATATGTTGTTTTAATAAGTGGATTTTACTTTGCCCTACAAATAGATCATGCCAGTATGTCAAGTTTTGATCCAATCGATTTAGTTGGTGGTAGAGTATGGAGCGGACGTTAAAAGTTCCCGATTTTTTATATTTACAGTTTAATTTTTCATAATGAATTTTTCTTTATAAATAAAAAAAAAATTATCTTATTTTTATTGTATTACCAGACTAATTACGATTATATATTAAATTAATACTTATTTTTTAAAGTTTCTTCGAATGCTTGTTCTAAAATCTTGACACCTTCTACTAAAGTTTCATCTTCAATAGTAAGAGGTGGTACAAATCTAATAACGTTACCACCTGCAGTAATAATCAAAAGACCTAATTCTCTAGCCTTTTCAACTATTTTTGAAGGATCTTCTTTACATTCGACACCTAAAATCAAACCTTGACCTCTAACGTCAACAATGTAATCATCGTATTTTGATTTTAATTCATTTAATAGCGATTTTAAAACTTCACTCTTTTCGTTAACTTTATTCAAAAATTCTTCATTTGCAATTCTTTCTAAAACGTGACAACCAATTCTACTACCTAATGGATTACCACCGAATGTTGTACCATGATCACCAACTTTCAAGACTTCTTCGACACCTTCAGTGATCATTGTAGCACCTATTGGGAAACCATTACCTAAAGCTTTTGCCATTGTGAGTATATCAGGATGTGCTTCTTTTGGTAATTTTGAATGTGCCCATAAAGTACCGGTACGACCCATACCACATTGAATTTCATCATAGATCAAAACAGCTTTATTTTCTTTACATAATTGTTTCAATTGAACTAAAAATTCAACATCCATTGGATGAACACCACCTTCACCTTGAACTGGTTCGATAATCACACCACAAGTTTTTTCATTAATTAATGCACGAACGGATTCAATATCATTTGGAGTTGCAACATGGACACCTGGGACTAAAGGTGAAAAAGGAGCTTGGTATTTTGGATTTGGAGTTACACTCAAAGCACCCATTGTACGACCATGAAATGAAGTTTTAAAAGTGATAAATTCAGTTTTATCATCGGAGATTGACTTACCATGTTTACGTGCAAATTTTAAAGCAGCTTCATTGGCTTCTGTACCTGAATTACATAAGAAAACACGAGATGCATCATGCATACCATTAAATTGTTTTGTCTTTTCGACTAACTGCTTACTTATTTCTAATGTCCAAGTATTATAATATAAATTTGAACCATGCATTAAAGTTGAAGCTTGATCAGCCATAATTTTAGTAATTTCAGGATCTGAATGACCTAATGATACGACGGCAATACCTGATGTGAAATCAATATATTTTTTTTGATTAAGATCATAAAGATAAGAACCTTTTGCAGAAGTGAGAATGAAATCGGGACGAGAGTACGTCGTTACCGCATAAGGAACATGTGATGTAAGATACTCAGAAGTTGAGACAAATCTCTTTGAGACCGATGTGGAAGTATATTTAGCAAGCTTGTTAAACTTTAACATTTTCAAAGTTTTTGTGTGTAAATATATGAATGTTTAATAAGCAAAAAAGGAGCAGAGAAAGAGAAAGAAAAAGGGTTAAAAGAAGAAAAAAGTGAATTTGAAAAATTAAAAGTGAAAACCAAACGGGAAATCGAAAATATTTATAACACAGCGCAAAGGACAAGCAAAATTACTAAAACAGGCAATTCTGCCAAAATTAAGCGCTTTACTATATGACTCACTATAATTTAGATCCTATTACTTGTTTTATTGCAGCGTAATTCTAGTTTGTTGAGATGTATTATATAGTCTTAATAATAATGAATATTAATTAAGTGTCAAATTCTGCATGTATAGATGCCAGTAGTTTGACCGTTCACTGATACTATCATTAATTTTTTGCAACGTCGACATTTATTTAAGCTATTGTTTAGCGTCGATCGACTGTTTTTTACAAATTACGTAAGCAATTAGAAAATGTATTCCTCCGTACACCGGTAAGATTCTTCAAATTTTTTTTATTTTTTTATTTTTTATTTTTTTTCCATATTTTCACCCATTTTTTTGAGCTGCGAAAACAGAAACATGAATTTTTGAAATGGAGAATTTGATTGTTTCTGAAGGACATTAAAAATAACACCTGGGTGGAGTTTCTGTTTAGTTGTTTTATCTACAGATCTAATCTCTATACATAATGTCTGCAACCAAAATATTCAACTTGTCTTCGGCAGAAGCATTTGCCAAACTACCACAAAAGCTTCAAAACTTTTTCACCAAATTCCCACCAGCACCAATCAGAGAATATGCTGATAAACCAACAGCAACAAATGCAGCAGATGCCAATCCATTCTTACCAAATCGTCATCCAGTAACTGGGCGTACTCATGAACCATTGTACAGTCTTCGTCGTCAAAGTGATTTATTTAAAATTGCATATAAATTTGGAATTTCAGATTTAATGCCACCATTAGCAAATGGTAAGAAATTCTTTATTGAAAAGCAAGAATCCTCACCAATATTAAAAGGTGTTTTGTATCCTAAAGGTCATAAATGGGAAAGAACATATGTTGCTAGAAAGAAGAAAATTGAAGATGCTCTTGCTGAAGTTGATGATATCTTAATTAAACACAGAGGTACAAAATACAGAAAGAGATTAGAAAGAAGAAAATTAGAAGAAAAGAAATGGATTTAATTGATTGCTTGTTGTTGTGATCTTATCCGATCCAATCCAATTTAATCCAATCCACTGTACATATAAAAGTTTTATATAACTAAATATTTCATAAATTATATTTTTTTTATTAGTATTATTATTACTATTAATATTATCTATAGACAGGTAAATAAATACACATTTAAGTGAAGCAAACAAAAAAAGGGGGGGTTTTCAAAATTAATCAATTATTCCTTCTTTAATCTATTAAAAATTTCTTCTTCACTTAATTCAACTTCTTCAACGGATTCAACAGTATCAGCTGAAGCAGTTGCGGAAGAATCATTGTTATTGTATTTAGCATCGAGAATCTTAGTTTGCTCAATTGCATCCGATTTCCATTTTTCTAAAACTTGAGATTCTTTTTCGAAACCTTCTTCAATAACAGATGTTGGATAAACTGCACCTAACATTTCACTTTCTTCTCTAACGATATTCATTTCAGTTTCATCCTGAATTTTTAATCTATAATATTCGAATTTTGCTTGTTCATAAGATTCTAAAAGTGATTGATTTTCGGATTCCATTAAATATAAAGTTCTTTGAACAACACTTTCACCATCTAATTTTTTCCCAAATTGTCTTAAATGACTCCAATCAAAATTTACATTACCCAAATTATTTTCATTTTCAACTAAATTCTTAGGATCTGCAAGTTCCCAAGGATGTTGTTTATAAAATAATAACCGTAAATCATCTTCAATAAATTGTAATTTTTGTGCTTTTAAAAGATTATTAACATTTCCCTTTTTTTGAACTTTTACCCTGGTAATATAAAATCCATTTTCTAATTTTTCACTCATATCTTTAATTGTTGATAATTCTTCAGATTTATTCTTTTCTAAAACATCCATACGAACCTTTTTATTGAATGCATGTCTTGGAGTATTATAAGCTAGTACTTTATACCAAGCTGGTTGAGATGATACTAACCCTGAGCTTAAATATTCACTCGTTCTTTGTAAGACTTGATTGGCGCTCTTGATAGAATTCATCTTGGAATGCTATATTGTATAATACAAGGGTAAAAGGAAAGCTCAAAAGTCCAATATTTTTCAAGCATCTAAACTAGCTAAATCAAAAATAAAATTGTAGATTCATCTCTCTTTCTCTCTTTCTCTCTCTCTTTCTCTCGCTTTCTCTCTCTTTCTCTCGCTTTCTCTGTCTTTCGTTCTCTCTAATTCAACTTCGCGAACAGTTTTTTTTTTCCAAAAAAAAAAAAAAAAAAAAAAAAAAAAAATTGAAAATTTGAAAAATTTGAAAAATTTGCAAAAAAACTAAAAACGCGTCGATCGACCATATTGCAAAATACAATTACGTAATTCGTGTACCTAATTTTTTTTCTCTCTCTTCTCTTTATTCAAAAAGGAGTAGTGTGATCCGATCTGACACGTATACTCGGATTAAAACAACAGGGACAATAAAAGGATGATGGCTTTTCTTTGTCTTTTTTTTATTTTATTTAAATGCGGGGGTTTCCCCATTTATTTATGTTTTTATTAGCTTTTTCGGAGCTTTAAAATTTTGAGTATTAATGTGTTCAATATATTTCTTTAATTAATTTATTTAATTAATTTATATAATTTTAATTTTAAATTTAAATTTAAACAACAAACAATATGTCTACAGAAAAACAAACTAAGGTTGCAATCATTGGTACTGGTATCTTTGCAACAAAAGCACATTATCCTTCATTGGAAAATTCACCTTATTTTAAACCAATTTCTTGTTATAATCGTACCACTTCTAAAGCTGAAGAATTTTCTAAACTTTCTAATCCACCTTTAAAAGTTTATAATGAATTTGAAGATGCTTTTAAAGATCCAGAAGTTGATTTAATTGATGCTTTATTACCTGTTCAATTTAATTTAAATGCAGTTGAAACAGCTGTTAAATTTAATAAAAATATTATAATTGAAAAACCAATTGCTGCAAATTTAGATCAAGCTCGTAAAATTGTTGAAATTTCAAGGCAAAATCCTAAAATTTTAATTGCTGTTAATGAACATTGGGTTTATTTAAAGGCGGTTTCAGAATTAAAATTAGCTATTAAAAAAATTGGCAAAATTGTTGGTTTTAATTATCATTCAACTGGTTCTTTTAATTTTAACAATCAATATTTAACAACAACTTGGCGTCAAAATCCTCAACATATTGGTGGATTTTTAAGTGATGGTGGAGTTCATCAATTGGCTCTTTTAACATCTGTACTTGGTAATGTTGAATCATTAAATGCTCGTACTGTTCAAGTTAGACCTCAAAGTGGTGATGTTGATGTTGTTTGGGCATTATGTAAAATGGAATCTGGTATTATTGGTAATTTTAATTATGGTAGTGCATTCGGAAATAAACCAAAAAATGGTTATTTTGAAATTTTAGGTGATAATGGTAGTATTTACTATGATTTTTCACCTAATACTGGTAATAGATTCATTTTACGTACTGGTGGATCTGTTGCTGGTGATGAAAAGAAAGAAGTTGAGATTAAAATTGAAGATGAATATTGGGGTACTGCTAGAGAATTTGAAATGTTAGGTAAAGAATTAAATGGTGAAAAGGGAAGTGTACTTTGTTGGCCTGAAGTTGCATTCCATCATCTTGCTATTGTTGCTGCTATGTTGAAAAGTGCTAAATCGGATTCAGCTACTGTTTCAATTGAAAAGCCTTAATATCTATCTATCTATCTATCTATCTATCTATCTATCTATCTATCTGTCTGTCTGTTCTATATATAGAAGTTATCAATTAAGTACCTAAAATAGAAATGAAATAGACGCGTTATTGATTTTTTTTTTGCATTTTTTTTTGCATTTTTTTTTCCTCAATTTTAACCAGCCCCCTGCCGGTGATGCGTCTTTTCTTTTTTTTCTTTATCGGTCGTTACTTTTTCTTTCTTCTTTCTCTTTTTCTTTACATTCTTTTTTCTTTTACGTATTAGCCTACCAAGACATCACTCAATAGCCAACAATACTGCATTTTGAAATAAAATATACGACAAAAAATGGAGAGAAAGGAGTTTGTCCCCCATTATCAAAATGTATCATTCCGTAATTCCGCCTCATGGAAAATGGTTTCTCTAATAGCTATTCTTATTATATACGGAACAAGCATGGTATTATCACAAATAAATAACCTCTATCTAAATCATAAGGAATATCAAGCTGAAAGAAATATTCGACAGTCAACTAATATAGATATAGAAAATGATAATGACTTTATAAAAACGGACTTTGGTAGAGAAAATGATGGTAAAATTCCACTTACTTTTGCAGCTGTTAGGAATGGTACTTTCATTCCTGAAAGTAAAGAAATCCAATGGATTCAAACTCCAACTTCTTTGACTGATGATTCAGGGGATTACATTGTTGTCGAAGATTATAAATATAATCTAAAAAGTTTGAAAAATTCCGACGATACTACTGTTTTATATGATCTAGGAAATCATATTGAGTTTAATGGTAAAACTTATAATGTAGAATCTGTTACTTTCAGTAACGATTTAAAAAATGCACTTTTGACCTGCAATAAGCGTCAAAATTGGAGACATTCATTTTTTGCAACTTATTTCATTTATAATGTTGAAACAAAAGACATTTTACCAATGATTGATTATGAAACTTTTGATAATCATGAAATTTCACTGGCACTTATATCTCCTGATTCATTGAAAATTGCTTACGTTTTGGAGAATAATGTTTTCATTAAAGACATTTCTGATTTTTTTAATCCAATTGATACACAGATTACATTTGATGGTAGTGCCCAAATTTTCAATGGTAAACCAGATTGGGTATATGAAGAAGAAGTCTTTGAAAGTGATAATGCGCTTTGGTGGTCTCCAGATTCTGGACATTTATTAATTTTACGTTCAAATGATACTGAAGTCCCAACATTCCCAATACCTTATTTTGTTCAACAAACTCCAGGAAATGGCTCTTCTTATCCAATCCTTGAAGAAATTAAATATCCTAAAGCAGGTTTTGCAAATCCAATTGTTGATATCTTAATTTATGATGTTTCAAATGATTTACTTAAAAAATTACCTTCTACTGATCCATTTTATAATGATAAAGAAATTAATAATTTGGATAGACTGATTACTGAAATAACTTGGGTTGGTGATGAACAAGTTCTTGTTCGTGTTACAAATAGAGAATCTGATATTTTAAAGATTTTCATTGTTTCATGTCCTTCTTCAGAAACTGAAATGTCTTCATTTGTAAGTAGATTTCTTGATGGTAGGGGTGATAAGTCTTGGTTTGAAATATCGCATAATACTATCTATGTCCCAAAATCTGAAAAAAGACTGGATGATGGTTATATTGATTTAATTGATATTGATGGTTATGATCATTTGGCATATTTTTCGCCTCCAAATGCAACACATCCAAAAACTTATTTGACTAATGGAAAATGGGAAGTTGTCAATGGTGCAGCTGCATTTGATTTTGTTACTGATAAAATTTATTATGTTTCAACTGAAAAATCTTCAACTGAAAGGCATTTATACTCCGTTAACCTTGATGGTGAACTTAAAACAAATATAACTGATATTGATCAACAAGGTTGGTATGATTTTTCATTTTCAAAGGGTGCTAGATATTTATTATTATCATATCAAGGGCCTGATGTACCATCGCAAAAATTATTAAATTTACATGAAAATACTTCAGTTGATTTCTCTAATAATGATGAATTACAGAAAACACTTGATAAATATAATATTCCAACAATTAATTATGGAAATATAACCTTAAATGCTGAATGTTATGATGATGAATTAATTGTTAACTACAAAGAAACATTACCTTTAAATTTTGACCCATCAAAGAAGTATCCATTACTATTTTTTGTTTATGGTGGTCCAGGATCTCAACTTGTTCAACAATCATTTGCGGTTTCATTTTCATCAATAATTGCAGCTGAATTAGATGCTGTTGTTGTAACTGTTGATGGACGTGGTACAGGATTTAAAGGAAAGAAATTCCGTAATATTGTACGTGATCGTTTAGGATATTATGAAGTTCTTGATCAAGTTTCCGCTGCAAAATATTGGATATCAAAAGGTTATATTGATTCTGAACGTACTGCTATATGGGGTTGGTCATATGGTGGCTTTATGACACTTAAAACTTTGGAGTATGATCAAGGTGAAACTTTTAAATTTGGTATGTCGGTTGCTCCAGTTACTGATTGGAAATTTTATGATTCAGTTTATACTGAAAGATATTTACACACACCACAACAAAATCCTGATGGTTATAATTCGAGTCGTGTTGGTGATGTTGAAGGATTCAAAAATGCAAAGAGATTTTTATTAATGCATGGATCAGGTGACGATAATGTTCATTTTCAAAATAGTATGCAATTTATTGATTTGTTAGATGTTGCAGGTGTAGAAAATTACGATATGTATGTTTTCCCTGATAGTGACCATAGTATTCGTTGGCATAATGCTGGTACGATTGTTTATGACCGTTTATTTACGTGGTTAACAAGGGCCTTTGGTGGAGAATTTGATAACTCATACCAAGTAAACAGTTTTGGTGCTTTCAATGGCGGTGGTAACGGACCTTTTATAGATTTATATGGATAGTAGTAGTTCTGGGTAGAAGGATGAATTTAAAAAAAAATAATTAATAATCTAACACAAGTATTTAACTTTTTATTAATATATATTGTATACTATAAACTACATAAATTTTATTTTATCGTGCTAATGGTAGCTATATCCATCTAAACCATATGCTAATTCATGTTCAAGATCAATATTGCTTGGATCTTCAAAAATCATTTCTTCAGGATGTGGAGGAATATCATGATCTGGATAGTGATATGGATTAGTTGGTGTTAATAATGAAGGCATTGTGTCTGGTAATATATGATGTGCCTGTTGTTGTACTTGCTGTGCTTGTTGTGCTTGTTGTGCTTGTTGTGCCTGCTGTTGTGCCTGCTGTTGTATTAGCAGCTGTTGTTGTTGCTGTTGTTGTTGCTGCTGTTGTTGTTGAATTTGAAGTTGAATTTGTGAGGATTGTTTTAAATCAGGATATGAAAATTTAGAAGAATCAAATATTTCTTCTTCCCCAGTAAATGGACGACGTACAAAGTCCCTAAAAGAACGGACTTCGTGAATAATCATATCACGCATCATACCTAGATCATCAACAGCTTCGAATTTGAAGTCAAATTTTTTTGGACAGCTCGGTTCATCTAGAGGATCATGCCAAACATCTAAATATGGATGTTCAAGTGCTTCATCTACTGTCATACGTTTTTGTGGTTCCAAAGTTAAAATTTTGTCAAGTAAATCAAGTGCCATTGGCTCAGCTTGTGGATATAGAGTACTAAATGGAACTTTTGGCATAAAAGGTAATGAACGTACATAAGACTGTGCCCTAGAAGATTTAATAGTTTGAATAGTTTCTTCATCGGGTGTACCTAAGATGCGTAAGATTTCATTAAGTTGATCAACATAATCTTTACCTTTAAAAATTGTGGAACCACCTAAAAGTTCTGCAAGTATACAACCAACAGACCACATATCGATTGCCTTCGTATAACCTTCAAATGATAATATAATTTCCGGTGCTCTATACCAACGAGTCGCAACATATTCGGTTAAGAAACCTTGATTTTTTTCTGGGTCACTTGAATAACCTCTTGCTAAACCAAAATCGCAAATTTTTAATTCACAATCTGCATTAACTAAAAGATTTCCTGGTTTTAAATCTCTATGTAAAACATCAGCTGAATGAATATATTTTAAACCACACAAAATTTGATAAATAAAAGATTGATAATGAGAATCTGTTAAAGGTTGTTTTGAACGAATAATTTGATGTAAATCACATTCCATTAATTCTTCATAAAGAAAAATTTCATCAAAATTACCGTTTGAATCGGGTATAATATCAAGATCACATAGGAAAATAATATTTTTATGACCTCTAAAATGGGCTAACAGTTTAATCTCCCTTAATGCTCTCTTACATAAGATTTTCTTTCTAAAAATATTTGTAACTTTCTTAATTGCAACTTTATCCTCCCCCTCTTCACTCTCTGTACATTTTGCTGAACAAACAACACCATAAGCACCTTGTCCAAGACCTCTTATAAGTTCGAACCTCTTGTCAACAATAAATTGTTGATTAAACACACGAAATGCATGATACATATTATTATTAAAACCTGGAACGTTATTGGACATTTTATACGTTTTTATACTTCTCTTCAAATATATTTGATTTGAAATGTTGAAATATATAAAAAATAAATAGCATGAAAAAAAAAATTAAAAATAAAGGGATAAACATCTTAAATCCTGCAAGGTCTCTTAACAATTAAAGAAAAAAATCTATCAGGCTGAAATGAATCATCTATTTTTAGAACAACTGAAAAAAAAAGGGAAAATAAAAAAAATGATTATGTAATGTGATTATGTAATATATTTTTTTCTTTTTTTTCTTTTTTTTACTTTTTCATGGATGCGGTTGGATTGAACCTGTTTACTTACTAGAATTTGTATGGGTAAGGTTGATGAAGACTTTACAATTGAATTGATGAAATTAGATATATAAGGGTCATATAGTGTTCAAATAGGCAGAAGTATACACAATGTTGATAACTCCAAATCAGCCGATAACCAGTGTGCCAGACAAAAATTTTTCTTCTGAGTCTACAAGTACCTCTAACATTAGTGATATTAACAGTATAAGCAAAAATACCAATAATATCAATAATATTAATAAAAACAATGCTATAAAAAATAGATTTTATCGAACTAACAAGAGGGTAGAGATTAGTCGTTTTGTCTCCAAGTTTCAAAAGACCCTTGGAGATGGGTGGGATGCTTATCAAATTGCGGTTTCTTTGTTTATAGTAGGTAAACTTTCAAGATCCGAATTGATGGAACAAATTGCTCCAGTTTTAGAAAAAAAGGAAACGAGACATATGCATAATCAATTGCTGATGTCAATGTTGAGCAATTGTTATAGAGATGAACCATTTGATGGAATATCGACGAGTGTTTTTGGTAATGCCTCAAAGAAACGAATAGTTGGGAATAAATCTTCCCAATATGAAAAACTCAAAAAAGATGTTTTATCTTTATCTATACGTGAGAGGGTACGTATAAAAGGAATCACTAAAGAATCGGGTAAAAATGGACTGGTTCAAAATGTAATGGTATTGAGTCGACAAGCAATGGTTCCTAAAGTTCCAATCCTTACATCAAATGGAAGCAATAATAATAATAATAATAATAATAATAATAATAATAATAATAATAATAATAATAATAATAATAGTAATTTAAATACTCCCAATGGTAGTAGTGCCAATATTCAATCTGAATCCTTATCTTCGAATAATAACAAGAACACTAATAACTTAGAAAAAACGCTAGTATCGGTGAATGATATATTGGATATGATAGACGAACCATTATGTACTGAAAGTTATGAACTACCTGATAGAACTAGAATGAGAGATATAATGTTAGGATTAGCAAGAGAAAATGGTCTGTTAGGGGGCGTATCTATGAAAGCGGCGGATGTACTATATTTAGGATTACAATATCATTTGAAATCAATTATAACGAATATAATTGACAATGTCAAAACAAAAGACGAAATTGATAATACCTCCGAAGATAAAAATTCAAAAGAAAAGGCAAATAAAAATCAAAACCAGTTAGAGAATACAAACCCATACAATAGTGAACTGGGATCTCGATTACTGAAATCACCAACTAATCATGAAAACGTTACAAATCCAACCAGAAGACATAAAAAGATTACAATAACTACTGAGGATGTATTTGATTCATTTAATTTGACACCACATATGATACAGCCGTATGGAACGATTGACTATTTAACAGATACTATGTTGAAAAATGATGATGATTATGATCTTATTAGCCATCAAATTTCGGATTCAATGACGATTCCAAATGATGGAGAAAGGGTAATAACAGATGAAAATTTTAATGGACAATATACCTATGTTATACCGAATAAAATCACAGACGTTTCTTATCTATTGAAATCACACGAAAAAATCCGTGAAGAAACTACTAGTCATCCAGATGATCCAGTACCGAAAATCAACTTGGCTTTGAAGGACAAAACAATAGGTACACCAGATGAGTTGAACTGGATTATTAATGAATTACTAAGTGAAGATTCATAATAAAGCAATTATATATAATATTTAGTATTTCTATTTTAATCTAGTATAAAAAAGAAAGAAAATATCAAAAGTGCAGTTACAAAGTATTAAAAAATTAATAATAATAAAAACATACCACAAAAATCCCTAACAAAACATAAAAGCAGATTATCCAAAACAGTAAAACAAGTTTCTCATATTCAAACAGAGTTGGCATCAAATGTATCCTCTGGTCGTGCAGATGGACTTATGCAGGGTCCTACATCTATGGGAAATCCATTAGCGTGTAGTGCATTAAAAATTTTAAAAATAATTCGAAATGTTAAATTAAAAATTCAGGTTAATAATATTAAAAAAGTTTTTGTAGAACGATTATCCCCACTTAACAATCTGAAAGTTGAAGTCAGAATCATTGGAGTTATATGGGTGATTGAACTTAAAGCTTCAGTGGATTCAAGATCAATTTGTCAAAAGGGGTATCTGGGGTGAACCATTTGGCAAACTAGTGTATTTATTGCCTTCATTTTCATTTATAATGAAGAGTTAAAATTTTTAACTCATACTGTCCTCAAAACTATGAAAAGTTTCTTTTTAAAATCATAATAATAAATAAATTGCTTTTATAAAATATAAAATATAAAATTACTAACAGAAAAAATTTACTTTGGAATAATTTTACAAATGTCTGAATAGTTTGACTTTCTTTTGTATTCAGGTTTTAAAATAGTCAAAGGATCTTGCAATTCAACCATGTTTCCAAAGGGTTCACTCATCGAAAATCCAAGACGTTTTAATTGGTCAACATTAAATTGTCTGAAATAATCCAAATCGGCATCAATATAAATATTTTCTTTTTGCCTACATGTTCCTCTTCCCATAAATAAAATTAAATTTCTTCTTACTTCATTTTCAGTTAAATTTGCAGAAGCGGAATGGAAAACTGAAGCAAGCATAAAAGTAGCATCACCTTTATCCATTTCATTATAAAAACAATCTTTTTCATTTGGCTTTTGTAAATGATCCCATAAATGAGAACCGGGAATAAATCTTGTTGCACCATTCATTCTTGTAGCTTTAGTCAATGCTACCGAAAATCCTATTTGAGTTTCTGAGTTGAAATCAAAGTTTTCAAAGTTTTGAACTTTTCTTATATTATGATCGGATTGGTCATCTCTATGCAAAGCTTGAAATGCAGCATGTGGTGAAACTTGAAAAGAAATAGAACTTGTAACTGTAGATGGACAATAACCAATATTTAAGTTTTCGCCAATCCAAAAAGTATTAGCTTGATCGAGAGTTTTATTAGCAATTTCAATATTTAATGGATGTGAAAGAATTTTATCAACCACAAGAGAAGATTTAGAAACGGTATTAGTGACTCTAATTGTTTCCTTGGGGAATAATCTTATATCGTTTTTTTTGGCTTCAAAAAACGGATCTAAATCTTTATTAATTTTATCAATATCAGAAACTTCGAATAAATTTTTAATTCTACATATGCCATATCTCTTCAACAATTTTAAAATAGCATCTGATGTTGCATCCTCTTTGGAAAGAGTAATGTCTTTTTGGGTGATTTTTGGAACGGCTATTTCGTCAGGTAGCTTGACTTTAGCAATTTTTGTTTCCCCTAAATATGGCGTCTCCGATGGTTCAGCTATTTTTTGACATTTTAAGTCAAGAATATCAATGCGATTCAAAGTTATTGTAGTACAGTTTGTATATAAACTAGACATTGTTTTGCGTAGCAAATGATTGCACATCTAAAAAATACAAAGTATGAAGAACAATAAAAAAAATGCTACAAATGAGGTAGTTAAAAATATGGAGAATCGTTTAAATTTTAAAGACTGGTAGCATTTTGTACTTTATAATCAAATCATATATGTTTTATTTAAGTTTATGAATCATGCGACTCATTAAAAATGTACAAAAGATAGATGATTCACTCAAATTGGATGATTCAACACCTAAATATAGATAGATCTATACGATGAGAGTTTTTAGAAATTTTTAGTGATTACTAATCACTAGCGAACATAAATTACTTAATAGAATAAATTAAAAAACATTTACTCTTTACTTTACTTATCATTTTGACGTTTTGGATGTTTTTGACGTTTTTGACGTTTTTTTTTTTGACACTTTATTGGATAGTTTATCTATTTCTATTCAAAATGACCTTCAAAACACTTACTGTTAATTATAAATCTGTTGATAAACATGCCAAAACCTTTTCTATCAATTGGCCTGAAGGTTTTGTTCCAGGAACTACAGATAATTATGCGTGCAACCAACTTTTGGATTCCAGATTAACTGTTGATGACGTTTGGGAATATTTAGTTAAACCTAAGTATTGGACTAGTTATTATGCTAACAGTGAAAATCCAAGAATTGTTGATGATAATGGAGAAAGTATTGACCAAGAATCTTTGAACTTGAAAACGAAATTTAGTTTCGTTACTTTTGAATTTGATGTGAACTCAGAAGTTATTGAATTTGTTGCTCCTGAAGAATATGAAAGTGGCAAAAAAATTGCCAGAATCACATGGAGTGGTGCTTGTATTGAGAAAGGTAAAGGTACAAAATTAGATGTTGTTCATGCTTGGTTGTTGCAAGATACTGAAACTGGTGTTAAAATTTTGACTGAAGAAACACAGAATGGAGTTCCAGCAAACTTTTTGAGAGTTTCTGAAAGCCATCCTATGATAAATGGTCATCAAGATTGGTTAAAAGGACTATGTACTATTACCGCAGTTAATAAAAATGTTGAGTATGCTACTGAATATTGGGGGGTCAATTTGGATAAATTTAAAAAAAATTAGAAGTTAATAGATATATAGTTATTTGACGTTTATAAAGCTATAAAACCATAAACAATATAAATCCTGCATTTAATGTTTGGATCAATTTCCTTTTTTGCGGATAATTAATTCTACATACTATAATGTGTAGTCGTCTATCGACGTACTAATATGCAAAAAAAAATATATATCACAGCACAATGTGCTTACGTCATCAATTTGAAATGATATTCCATTTCGAAGTGATGAAAAAGAAAAAAAGAGAGAAGAACAGAGAGGGCGGTGGCAAATTGACGATTTCGGTTTGTTGATCTGCTTGACTTGAATAGAAGGAGATTATTATTTATTTTTTTTTTGATTGGTTATTGAAAATCGTAATAAAATATCTGAAATCTAGTTTTATAGATAATGGCTCCTGTGAAAGAAAACAAGGGTTCTGCGGACCCTGGTAAAGTTTCCAAGTCTACAACTGCAGTTACAAACAATTCAGATAATGAACAAAAGAAGAAAGGACAACAACAAAAAGAAGAAGAATTAAGTGAGGAAGATGAACAATTAAAGAATGAACTTGAAATGTTAGTTGAGAGATTATTAGGTTCTCAAACTGATCTTTATAAACCTGCCCTAAATAGTTTAAAAACTTTTATTAGAGAATCTACATCGTCAATGACAGCAGTCCCAAAACCATTGAAATTTTTAAGACCTTTTTATCCATCATTAATTCAATTGGATGAATCATGGAAGAATGAAGAGTTAGTAAAACAATTGTATGATGTTTTGTCTGTTTTAGGTATGACATATTCTGAAGAAGATGGTGAACAATATGTTAGAGAATGTTTAAAATATAGATTAAAATCTAATATTGATGATTCAATGACCGAATGGGGACATGAATATTTAAGGCATTTATCATTAGAAATTGGTGAACAATATGAAGTTGATTTAGATTCTGGTATGTCAAAGGATAAATTAGTTGAATTAAGTGATATTATTGTACCTTATTTTTTAAAACATAATGCGGAAGCTGAAGCTGTTGATTTATTATTAGAAATTGAAGAGGTTGAAAAATTATCAAAATATGTTGACAAAAATACTTACAAAAGAGTCTGTTTATATATGGTTGCTTGTGTCCCATTATTAGCGCCTCCTGATGATTTAGCATTCCTTAATACAGCATTTACTATTTATTTAGAAAATAATAAATTGACTGAAGCTTTAGCACTTGCAATTAAATTGGGTGATGAATCCTTAGTTAGAAATGTTTTTGAATCAACTGATGATGTTTTGGTTCAAAAACAATTAGGTTTTATTCTTGGCAAACAAAATTATGGATTAACAGTTGAAAATGAAGAAATTCAACAATGTATCAATAATAATCATATTCATAGATATTTTGAATATTTAGTCACTGAATTAAATCTATTGGCTCCAAAAGTTCCAGAAGATATATATAAGTCTCATTTAGAAACATCATTTTATGCTTCATCATCAAAGTTAGAAAGTGCAAAACAAAATTTAGCTGCTGCTTTTGTTAATGGATTTTTAAATGCTGGTTATAGTGATGAAAAGCTTATATCAAAGGAAAAGTGGGTTTATAAGACAAAAGATGAAGGTATGTTATCAACTGTTTCATCATTGGGATTAGTGAATTTATGGAATGTTGAAAACGGTTTACAAGCATTAGATCAATTTCAATATAATGAAAATACAAAATTAAGAGCTGGTGCAGTTTTAGGTATGGGTATTTCAACAAATGGTGTTCATGATGATGTTGAATCAACATATTATTTATTAGAAGAATTTATTCATAATAGAGAAAAGAGTGATGAACTAATTGTGACATCTGCTATTACTGGTCTTGGTATTGCATATGCAGGAAGTGAAAATGAAAATGTTTTAAATTTATTAACAGGAATTGTCAGCGATTCAAATTATTCATTAGAAATTCAAGCATTATCTGCATTAGCATTGGGGCATACTTTTGTTGGTACATGCAACGGTGAAATTACAGATACAATTCTTCAAGCTTTATTAGAAAAAGATTCTGTTCAATTAACATCCAAATGGATTAGATTTATGTGTTTAGGTTTAGGTTTACTTTATATGGGTAAATATGATCAAGTTGATGATGTATTAGAAACTATTGACGCAATTGAACATCCAATTTCTAAATCATTAAAGGTTTTGATTAAGATATGTTCATATGCAGGTACTGGTAATGTTTTACAAGTTCAAGAATTATTACAAATGTGTACGAGTAAACCAGCAACTACTGAAGAAGATGAAGAAGATGAAGAAGAAGAGGAAGAAAATGATCAAGATGCTGAAGATGATCAAGATGATGCAATGGTCGTTGATGGATCTGAAAGTACAGTAAAAAAAGAAGTAAAAGATACAGATAGTAAAGTGGATACGCAAAAAGAAGAAGAATCTAGTGAAAACAAAGAAAGAGAATTAGAAGATAACGATCTTTATCAAGGATTCTCTGTTTTAGGTCTTGCATTAATCTGTATGGGTGAAGAAGTTGGACAAGAGATGTCTATACGTCACTTTGAACATTTAATGCATTATGGTAAACCTATAATCAAGAGAGCAGTTCCTCTTGCTATGGGATTAGTTTCAGCAAGTAATCCGCAAATGAATGTATTTGAAACACTTTCAAGATATTCACATGATCAAGATTTAGAGGTTGCATATAATGCCATCTTTAGTATGGGTTTGGTTGGAGCTGGTACCAATAATGCCAGATTAGCACAATTGTTGAGACAATTAGCATCATATTATATCAATGATCAAAATGGATTATTCATTTCAAGAATTTCACAAGGTTTAATTCATTTAGGTAAAGGTACTCTCACTTTGAGTCCGTTTTCAGTTGATAAGCAAATTCTTTCTAAGGTTTCTCTTGCAGGTCTTTTGACAGTTTGTATTGGATTATTAGATCCAAAATCATTTATTTTAGATCAAAATTCTAATTTATTGTACTATTTGACACCTGCCATTAGACCACGTATGTTGGTTACAGTTGATGAGAATTTAGAACCAATTAAAGTTAATGTACGAGTTGGACAAGCTGTTGACACAGTTGGTGCAGCTGGTAAACCAAAGACTATTACTGGTTGGGTTACACATTCTACTCCAGTTTTGTTAGGACATGGAGAAAGGGCTGAACTTGAAACAGACGAATATTTGGCATATGCATCATCGATGGAAGGTGTCGTTATTTTAAAGAAGAATCCAGACTACGAAAACTATGAATAAATTGTATAGAATTCAGCTTCCATAATTTTATGTAGTGATTTGAACGTATGTAATGGCGACGCGATCGACGTTTATCAAAGAAAAAAAAAATAAAAGAAAAGAAAATGAAAAGAAAAAAAAAATTGCGTAAAAATGGCTGCAAAGAATGAAAATTTGAATTGAGCGAGGTGTTCCAGCTTCGGGCGGGAGGGCAGCAACATGTTTTCAATTGGGGTATGTATATGATAGAAAATATAGTACTTTTTTTAGTGGTTCGGTGTGGAACTCTTGGGTTCATTATAAGTAGGGAAATTTATTTATAGAGGGCATTGAATTACAGCTTGAACTATTGCACTAATAATACACAGTAAAATTACACAGCATGTCTATGGTTTATACGTCGATAATCACACTCTCATTGTTAACCGTTGGTGGTTGTAAGTATTAAATATGTTATCAATATTCAATTAATAGAAGAGAAAAAAAATTGAATTGAATTAAATTAAATTGAATTGAATTGAATTAAATAGAATAAAATACTAACTAATTGATTTTTATACAGACATGTTATTTACAGGATCAGGTGAAGCATTCAATTTTGGTGCATTCCTTGAATCAGTTTCTCCATATATGTGGGCCAACCTTGGTATTGCATCATGTATTGGATTTTCAGTTGTTGGAGCTGCATGGGGTATTTTCATTACTGGTTCATCAGTTCTTGGAGCTGGTGTTAAAGCACCTCGTATTACGACAAAGAATCTTATCAGTATTATTTTTTGTGAAGTTGTTGCTATTTATGGTTTAATTATGGCAATTGTTTTCTCATCGAAATTAGTAGCTGTAGAGAATATTCAAACTATTGAAAACTTATATACAGGTTATTCATTATTCTGGGCTGGTTTAACAGTCGGTTTAAGTAATTTAATATGTGGTGTTGCCGTTGGTATTACTGGTTCAACAGCTGCTATTTCTGATGCTGCAGATTCATCTTTATTCGTTAAAATCTTGGTTATAGAAATTTTTGGTAGTGTTTTAGGTTTATTTGGTTTAATTGTCGGTTTATTGATGGCTGGTAAAGCAGGTGAATTTAAATAATTGTTTACAGATAATACATAACTCAAAATAACATAAAATAAGATAAGATAAAAACTGGAAAAAGTATAGGGAACGTTAGTAATGACAAGCGCTTATAGTCAATTATTGGTGTATAATTTCTATATTAAAAATATTTTATAAAAACTAATCTTCGTATTAAATTTTTATATGGCGATTAAGAGGAAAAGTAAAGTAATTTAAAGTACAGGTATGATCTATTTTTTATTTTTTAATTTGCTCATTTAGGCATATCAAAATTTGTTTATTCGATTCAAACAAAGGGAACAAAAGGTAAAATTAAGTGAAGTGAAGTGAAGTGAACTCTATTCAGATTATAATTTGCTTCCATGTTCAACAATGGCACCTTCATCAGCAATCTCTAACAATTTCCACTCACAAACAACGTTATGAGATTTAAATTGATCTACTATATCATTTGCAATTTGATCAAAATTTTTAGTTGCTAAACATAAAATTGTTGGACCTGCACCACTTAAACAGATACCCAAGAAACCATCATGTGAATCTGGAGTAAAACTTGATAAAATTTCAGTTAACCCAGGAATTAAGACTTTCCTATATGGTTGATGTAAAGAATCTTGCATAGAATTGTAAATTACATGTGGATTTGGTTTTAAATCACCAACAGCTGAAGTTAAAACAGCCAAACGTTGTAAATTAAAAACGACATCTTTTTGTTCATATGATGATGGTAAAACTGAACGACTATCTTCAGTTTTAACTTCAAATTGTGGTATAACTGCAATACATTTAATCATTGGATTCCAAGGATATTTAACATGAGTGCCTAAATTTAATGGAGCATTTGATGGTATAAAATCAGATTTAGTTTCAGGTGAAGGTAAAATATTTTTCAGATCTTGATGTACTTTTGAATATTCATCATTTGACAGATTACGTAAAAATGAACCAACGAATCCACCCATCATAGTCGCAGTTATATTATCAGGATGACGTTCAATCATCAAACAATAATCAAGACAACGATTTTTATCAAAACCGAAACCACCAACTTCATTTGCAAGTAAAACACCTGCAACAATTGCAGAACCTGAAGATCCTAAACCACGACCTAAAGGTATAGGATTATGAACATGAACTTTTGTACCCTTTGGGAAAGAACGAACACCATTAGCATGAAGAACATAAAGTGCAGTCTTTGTAATTAAATTTAAATCTGATTGTAAAGGTACCGATCCTTCTCCATCACCTGAATATAATAATTCAACGTTATATGGATCATTTAAAGATGCTTCAGAAGGTGTAGTTTCATTAATAGAAACATTTAATGTCAAGTATAAGTTGAGACCTATACCTAAAACGTCAAAACCTGGGCCTATATTAGCAGAAGAAGCGGGAACCTTGATATAAAACTCTCTAGTCATAATTGTACTATGCTATGTTATAATATATTCAAAATGATTTGAATAAAGAATATATAGACGGAAGTTAAAGCAAAAGAAAAAAGAAAATTTGGTAAAGTAAAATATTTTCTCTACTTACAAAAAGAGTCATGATTTGCGATATTTCAGTGAAGACTGATCAGAAGAAGATAATCAATGAAAGAAAGTATTTCTGCGCCGATCGACGCCAGACGCGAAAATCTTTTTTCATTTTTGAAATTTTTGTGGATTTTTTGGAATTTTTTTCTTTTCTTTCTTTTTTTTTTCATATTTTGTTTTTTCTTTTTTTTTTTAGAGTTTGTGTTGTTTGAATTGTTGTGCTCATCTAGTTAATTCTGCTTTCTTTTCTTCCTTTGATCTGTATATATGGTCTAATTGTTTGAAACTAAACTTAAAACGTTCATATATAGGTGTTTTTTGTTTTTGTATCAATATATTTTGTCTTTGTTGATTGGTTTTACTTTGTTTCCTTGTGTTTTTTTTCCTTTTCTTTTTTGCTACTTTATTTACCTTTGTTTTTATTTTGACTAAATCGGTATTAAATTCACTATTGTGAATTATACTTAGTGATTCATTCATTTATTTATTCATCTATTCATTCATTCTTTTACTCATTCATTTATTTGTGCATCTGTTCATTTATTATTCATTCATTCATTTATTTATTTCTTTCTTTCTTTAATTGATTGTTTTCATTATTAGATCAGACATGTCGCAAATAGAAGATTCAAACAAAAAATTGCATAGCTCATTATCCCCTAAAAAATCAACTCAAGAAGAATTTCAGGCTGCATCAGCAGCTGTTGAATTAGAATATAATGCAGTTAAAAGATTGAAACGGTTGTCTATTGGTAATAGTTTAAATTTTGATCCTGATCTTCCGCCTACTGATACATATTATTTAGATAATCAAATTCAAAAGTCTTATAATTCAGATCTACATAGATCAAAATCAAAGCTTTCTACGTTTTCTAATTCTTCTATAGATAGATCATTTGCTTCATTTACTGATGATGATGATAATGATGATGATGATGATGATGATGATATATATGATGATGCTGCAGAGCCTATAGATGTCGTTAGTTTATCAGTTCAAAATAGTCATGAAGATTTAGATTTTAATGATGATAATGTTGATTTTTTGGATTTAGATCCTGATGCTTCATTTACTGATTGTGATTCAATTTGGGTGCCTGCTAATGCACATCCGAAAATATCTCCTGAAAATTTTAGGAAACATATTCAAGGTGCCGTTGATGAAGTTAATTCAAAATTACAACGTTCTGGTTCAATAAAATCTTCACTTAAAAGAGAAACATCATTAAGAAATTTATCAAATCTAAAGCATATTAATGAAAGTAACAATGTACAAGAAAAAGTAATTGATGATATTCAAAATAAAGAGAATATATTAGAATCTAAAAATAATGAATTAAATAACATTCAAGTAGCGAAACCTTCATTAAAAGAATTGACTGTACAATTGGAAACTTTATCAAAAAGAGCAGGTTTAGATAATAATGATGCTATTACATTGGCGAGATCATTATCTACAAGATCCATTGGTATAACCAAAATTGAAGAAGATGTTTATTCACAAAATGAACACAGTGATATCCCCAATTCTCATAAAACTACAATTCAAGATGAGAATCCTGATTTAAATCGTGTTAAATCGAGAAAAATTTTACTAAGAAATAATTTAAATAGAACCCGTGAAAGTTTGTTTATTAAAGACGATAAATATGATGATGATAATGATGATGACGCTTCCAATGAAAATAACGATTTGATTGAAATGGATAATACTTCAAATCATCCTGATTTTGTCTCAAATTTGAGAAGAGGTGGTTGGACAAATTATAGAAGACAACAAAATTCAAATCAAGATTCTAAACTAAATTTACCAAATTTGCCAAATTTACCTGTCTTACCGAATTTACCGAAAAGATTAAATTTAAACAGAAATAAAAATGATCGTCCTCATGTTCATGTTTATAAAGATATTCAAAAAATTCACAACGCTCAAAAACCGCTGGTTCGTCCCCAATTAGAACCCATTAAATCTAAAACTCCCTTAAGCCGTTTACCTGATTTACCTAGTTCATCTAATTCTTCTACAAACACATCTTCATTACGTGTAAGTCCTACCTCGAGTAGTCCCAAAACTTCAACTATCCCGTTAAATGATCACTCCAGATCTCAAGAGGACTTAGTGAATTCAAGAAATGTATACCAACAAGGATATCAACATACAAAACAAAACAAAAATCAAAATCATCAATATTCTCAACAGCGGCAACTAAAATCGCAAAATCGAAATCAACAATACCAGCAATATCAACAGCAAAAAATTCAACATCGCCAACGCCAACAACAACAACAACAGAAACAGCAACAACAACAGAAACAGCAACAGCTATTACATCATACTCAACAAAGCTCATATACTCAGCAACGTGTACACGATCCTGTTGAAAACCGATCAAATATCCATCCTCAACAATCAACTATAAAAGGTTCTCAAAAGTCTTATCGCCAACATGACCAAAATCTAATAAAATCCAATCGTCAACAACATATGCCGCTACCTTATTCCCCAGTTGATATGCATGATCAAAGTGGTATGAGGTCACCAACTAATAATAAGAGTGCTTCTTTTATTTCTAATAATTCTTCTCAATCAATTCATGGGCAAAATAAATACATGAATGGTCAGAATTCTCTTTCATTTGAAAAGCCAATAGATAATGAGAAATTCAAGGTAAATGAATCAAAGACCTTTTCTGGAAAAAGTGAAGAATCACCCAATAATTTGAAAATTAATAAAGAGAGGTTCATTTTAAATAACAAATCACAAGACACAGTTACATCTTCGGAATATAATAACGTTATTGGAGTTGGATCTGAACATAAATCATCTTATGAATTAATCAAGGATGAAAATATATCTATTTCTACTGATAATACGACTGAATCAGAAAAGGAGAAACCAGAAAAGGATGGTGAACTCGGAAACGGTAAGAAAAAGGAAAAAGATAATAAATTTAAATCAAAATCTTCATTTTCCTCATTTTTCAAAATTAAGCGTGATAAACCCCGTACTCCGTCAAATTCCTCTAATGATTTAGCAGACGAACCGAAGATCAAATTCAAAGTTAAACGATCACATTCACATAGTTCAGACTCTAGTTTGAATTCTCCGAAGGACTTTAAATCCTTTTTTGGTGGAAGAAAGGAAAAAGAAAAGGAAAAAGAGAGAGAAATTGAAACTGAAACTGAGAATGAAAATGAAACTGAGACTGAAAATACAGCAAAAAGAGAAGAATTCGGTTCAGTTTCTTCTGTTGGTAATAAAAATTTGAGCTCTTCACCTAAGCCTGGAGTTGGTATATTTTCATCACATTCAAATATTTTGTTGAAGAATAAATCCTCTGAAAGTCTTACAGAAGTCAATAAAAAGAATAAATCTAACACCAATATAAACGGCCAAAATATCCCTATTGAAAATTTTGATAATTTGAGTTTAACAAAAGATTCTTCTTCTCAGCGGCAAAAAACTATATCTAATGGAACTCTTAACAAAACTCCTATCAATTCAAGTTTTTCAGGTGAAGGTAATGGTAGAATAAACCTTACTGAGAAAGGAAATAATGGCCAGTCTACTTCATCTGAAATCGTTCCTGAAGTTGAAATGGAATCAAATATTGGCGATGACAGTAAATTCACACATTCAATTAATACTTCCATGACATCGTTAAATTCAACTGGAGCATTGGATTCTCCTACTTCGTCTGATAGCATAGATAATTTTGATACTGTTGATATGGTAACAAGTGAATATAACGGTGATAATGAAATATCAGTTTCTCAAGAGAATGGTCCGTTGCAACAACAGGGAACCGTTGCCATTGAGAACGATCCAAACGAATTGATAAAAAGATCACTCAAAGAGACATTACAGCAAAATGAACGTCCATATAAACCCAATCAACCGCTTGAAATGAGAGATTCTGCATTTGGATTTCCATTACCTCCTGTTTCACATTCTACTCTCGTCATGTTAGATCACAGATTTCCTGTTCATGTTGAACGTGCAATATATAGATTGAGTCATTTAAAGCTTGCAGAACCTAAAAGGGCATTAAGACAACAAGTTCTTTTGAGTAATTTTATGTACTCTTATTTGAATTTGGTTAATCATACATTGTGGATCCAATCTAAAGAAGAGGATCAAAAACCAGAAGTTTTGACGGGTAGCAGCTCAAATGTGAGTCAAACTAATTGACTGGGTGGTCAGACTTTATAAATTTAGATGTTTTATACCTACATGAATATTAACTTTGGATTTATTTTATAGATTATTATATAATTACAAAATTATCAAAAAAAAAAATGATCTAAGGTAGCTAGTTAAAAGTTTATTGAACAGTTAATTGTTCAAACTTATTGCTGAAGCTTATTAGCCCAATTACCAATAAACACCAATAAATCACCTTGTAGGGAATACATCCATTCACGTTCAATGTCGGAACGCCCATACAATTACAAAATGCATGAGCAATAAAACAGCACCATAAACTCCCTGTATTAACAAATACTCTATTTGTAAGATATCCAAATAAAGTTGTATACAAGCACTGGAATCCACAGATCGCAAAAATTTGAATTGGTTTGTACCTACGTTTTGATAATTCCAGTGCATGGTGAAGATGAGCAAATCCGAAAAAGAGGGGGGTAGTTATGAGATAAATGTTGATTGAGTCAACATTGTGAAAAGCTGTTGGAGAGTAATTCACAAATGATGATGTACCAGATAATTCTGAAAGTTTAAATGCCAAAATAGATCCTGTAATGAACGAAGTGTAAAACAATTCTTCCGTCAATGGAGCAATGAAAAGATCACGAATCAACTGTAAATAACTATCATAATTTTCCAGACGGCTGAAATTGACAATTGAATCCATTATTGGGCCAATAAATAGAATCACAAATAATAAAAGCGTTTTTAGTACAGCTATAACATTTACCCAATCAAAGATATTTTTTAGACCTAAAATTGACCATACTGATCCGACATCTGGTGCCGTTTTAAGGATCCCGGTGAGTACAAAAGGAATAGCAAGAGAGTGAAAAATTGTTACTATAAAAATACGTAAAATCCTTGACTTAATAACCTGTGGATCGTCTCTATGTCCAGGTGTGGCCCATATGTGCAAGCACTGTACATATGAATATGCAACGAAGGTAGTATACAGCAACGTCGGAACCACTGATGTCATACTTTTCTGAGGTGATATATTGTCCATCAACAAGTGTTTCTTTGGCCTCTCCCTTCTTGTTCTTTTTCACTCGTGTTTTATTTACTCTTGCTGGCTCTTTTTTCTTCTGCTTACACACCCGCTTCTCCTACCTATATTCAAGGACACCTATTATTTTCTAGATCCATCGGAGCATCTCGCCAAACCATGAAAAATGTTTTAGCTCGCCAGTAGTTTCTACTTTGGGACAACTTAATGCTTTTCTGATTTTAATAGTTGAGTTACCCATGATTAAGTGCTTTGGCTCTTATTCCATCAATTTTGGTTAGATTAAAAGTCACTCATAACTTCTATTATTCTCTATATAATTTATAAAAACTTAATCATTGTTACATATTGGCTAATACTGCTTTGTATTTCTCTATTTCAAAAGTATCATCGAAAAGGTTTCAAACTTGTATAATGTTTCGTTGCTCACTTATGTTAAACGCATAGTCTTCGACTTCTTTAAAAATTCTGTCTCTTCTTATTAACTTCAGTTCTGCTTGGGCAAAAATTCCAAAATCATCTCGTTACGAGCTCTTCTTAACTCGCTCAATTGCACCTAATTGTTTTATCCCAAAATTCTGTCCAAAGAAGCTGTCCCTCCGTAGCTTTCTTATCAGCTAACTCAATTATTATATTACAAAGCTCTATACAATTCATCTCTTTCCTCCTAAAATATGGCCATGCATATACCAGGCAGAAACTACTACCATAAAGCCAATGGCCCCACAGCCAATGGTAAATGGATTCAATAACGGTTCTTGTTCAGTCGGTTCGGGGTCAAGTCCAGGGGTAGCAACTCGAGGGTTCGTAGCTGCCTGGACCAAATTACTCATCAGTTCACCCATGGATGACGCCCAGTTAGAACTGATATGTAACGGTGGTGATAAATGTAGAGATTTGGTATATGGTTCGGGTAAAAAGTCTGAACGCTGTTGCTGTCTATCAAGATCTGCCTTTAATGCCACAAAAACAGAGGGTATGTCATCCAAATATGTGTATTTTTGCTTAACCTCAATCAAATGCTGGAAGGATTCAGGGTCTGATGAATCATATGCAAAACAGAGTACGTCGCATAAATCAATTTTTTCTTTATTGTCTAAAATTGCCTTTTCAAGTTCTCCTAGCTCTTCCATGATTAAATAACATTGTTTACCTCCTATTAATTCAACATTATTGACGGCTATATTTTGTTGGATTGTAGGGGAATGGGCATTACTAAATGATCTTCCCAAAAAAGATTCTAACAATGAAGTTTTACCACATCCAGATGCTCCTATAATAAAACAATTAAATACAGTTCTGTCATTTACCGCAGCTCTATATACTTTACCATTTCTTTTTTTAAATTTTCTAGGCTTGGTGATATACAAAGCTGAACTTGTTGATGGAATACTTTTAGAATTAGAAGATTTTGATTCAAAACCAAAGTAGCCAAGGTATGATGATGTTGTTTTATAATCTAAAAAGGTAGTCATTGTCCATTGTGCAAGCCAACCTTGTAGAGTGACATAACCTTGTTCATTACAAACAACACTTCTTGGAAAATTATTGTCCCTCCAAGATTTTGGAATTCCGGGTGTAGGATAAAATAACCTTTCAAGTTCTTCATCATTCAAACCACCATCATTATCCTTATCAAACAAAATGAATAGATCAACTAAAAATTTATAACCTTTTGGAGAAAGTTCCACACTTGAATATGGCGGGATGTCAATTTTAGGGTATAGAACTTTATCATCAATCGATAAAGAATCAGTGTAATGAAAAGCTCTTAAAATACCCCAAATGGTCTCATGTCTTCCTGATTCAACATAAAATTTGTTTAATAACAAAAAGCCTTGATTTTTTATGCCTTTCTCATTTGCAGAGCCTGGTAAAAGACTATTCAATGTATTTTTGATTGTCTGTAATTCGGTAACATCAATCGTTTTATGGAAGCATTTTTGTTGTAAAAGTAAAAACTCGTCATCACTTAAATAGCCATCTTGATCTTTGTCACATAAATAAAAAACTCTGTTTAACGCAGATACTGCTAAAGGTTTCAAACTATTATCGTTATAATCATAAAGTGGTGATAACGGATGAGTAACTGCCCTTTCACATAAATAGAATGCCTGATTGACATTATAATTCTCCTTCGCACTGCATCTGATACATGATTCAACCTCTTTAAAGTTTTTCAACAATGGTATAAACTCCTCATTCAGGATATTGAAGGATTGGGTAGAGGAATCAAGATCTATTTTGTTATTACAAATTATTATTGGTAAGTTGACACCAATTGATCTAAACAATGGAATCCAATAAAGTGAAATTCTTTCGTAAGTGTAATGATCAGAATATACCAACCAAATAACATGAGATTGACGAATTTCGTATTGAAGTGATGAAATATTTGATGCTGAGGTATCTACCAAAATGGTTGAATGCATGGAGTATCGTGAATCTGCAAAATCTCTCGGTATGTTTATAGGTGGTATGACATGCTGAATATTCGGTACAAATTTTTCCTTTACCAAAGAGGTTATCAATGAAGATTTCCCCACACCTTCATCACCACAAACTACCACACGTATAGTATCCATTTCCGGGTGTATTTTCCTTATTACAATTGCATACAATTGGCATGCTATAGCCCATATCAAGGGAAAACGCCTAATTTTCCACCATCCCCAATAGTTGGAAACATGCCGTACGTATTGCAAGCTCAGCGCGGGCAAATCGATACTGAACGAGGGCAAAACAGTTTTGATGAAGGTGTTGCAATTCAAGATATTCTACTATTGCACCTTCTCATTTTAGTCTGGCATTATCTATATAATAGGATTATTCACATAAGTGTTTATACAAACAAATGGTATGTATTTGGTTTGAAGATTTTGTTGATGATTGCCTCCAATTATAGGTTCATTGTCATGCATTTTTTCTGCATTTACCAAGAAAATTTACTAACAAAAATTTCATTTGCATATATTTTTTACAGACTTCAATTGGTACGGGTTACGATTTATCCAATTCTGTTTTTTCTCCAGATGGGAGAAACTTTCAAGTTGAGTATGCTTCCAAGGCTGTTGAAAATGCGGGAACATCCATTGGTATCAAATGTAAAGACGGTGTAGTTCTTGCCACTGAAAAAATCATTTCTTCAAAACTCTTAGCTCCTGGTAAAAACAAAAAAATTCAATCAATAGATAGACATATTGGTGTAGTCTATTCAGGTTTGATACCCGATGGAAGACATTTTGTTAACCGTGGTAGAGATGAAGCAAAAAGTTTTAAGTCGTTATATAAAGAACCAATGGGACTAGAAGGACTTATAAGTAGATTAGGTTATTATGTTCAAGCATACACATGCTACAATTCTGTTAGACCTTTTGGTATTAATGCAATTGTTGGTGGTGTTGATGACACTGGCTCACATTTATACATGGTTGAACCAAGCGGTGTGTATTGGGGTTATAAAGGTGCTGCGACCGGTAAAGGTAGACAGGCTGCAAAGGCGGAACTAGAAAAATTAGACCTGCCAAATATTTCAGCTAAGGATGCTGTTAAGGAAGCTGCCAGAATCATACATCTTGTTCATGAGGATAACAAAGACAAAGATTACGAATTAGAAATCAGTTGGATAAGTACAGAAGAAACTGAAGGAATTCATAAATTTATTCCTGAAGACTTAATGATAGAAGCTAAAAAATATGCGGAAGAAGCAGCTGAAGGTAGTGATGCTGACAGTGAGAGCGGAAGCGACAGTGATGAGGACATGGAATGATCCTATTAATCCACAGCTTATATAGTTTATAGTATTGTAGAAGTTTAAGGTTTTAAAATGAATTTTAGTTTTCATTAAAACGATAGCTCTAAGACGAATCTAGATAAAAATGCTATACAGACACAATTTATATAACCCCACTCTGATCCAGTTTAGTTTGTAAAATCTTCACTTCTTTCTCCAACTCAAAAACCTTCAATTTAGCACCTTGTTCGGTTTGACTGAGAGCCTCCTCTGCAGTCTTCCATTTTTTGTTTAAATCATCAAGTCTCAGCTCCTTCAGTTTGTCTGTTTTGTGCAACCTTTGATTTACAATTTCTTTAAGCTTCGCATTTTCTGTTTCAAGTTCTTGTATTCTGATTGTTTCACTATCTTTTGCAGCCTCTAAATCACTTATCTTTTGGGCTAAAAATGTGATCTCGCCATGCAGTTCAGAAATTGTTTTACTTTGGATATCTCTGGTAATTTTTTTCTCCATTAATGCATCATAATTTTCCAAGATTATAGATATTGAGTCAATCTCGTAATTGTGAGCAACTGAAAATATCTTAATAACTTCATCATATTTGACATTACCTGTTAAGTTATTACATGCGCTGATGATATCACCAGCCGATGATGGATCTATAATTTTTGTCAGTAAATTCAGTAAAACCGAGTGATAAGAAGCCATGGATGATGTCAACTGTTCAACTCTCATATATTCGCTCTTAATGTTATCTTGGGCCTGAACATGCTTCATTTTTAACTCCGCAGTATATTTTTCCTCAAGTTCATGAAATGCAATTTGAAGACTTTCATTTTTATCGTTCAAAGCTGAAAGTTTCAATTGCTCACTTTCAATTGCATTCTGGTAAGAGGTAATTTGTGACTTCATCTTAGAAAATGCGTGTTC
This sequence comes from Pichia sporocuriosa, assembly GCA_030574275.1. Taxonomy (NCBI): domain Eukaryota; kingdom Fungi; phylum Ascomycota; class Pichiomycetes; order Pichiales; family Pichiaceae; genus Pichia; species Pichia sporocuriosa. The sequence goes on from JAJMES010000250.1 coordinate 44,653, forward strand.
ATATTTATCTACACTATCTTCTAATTCTTTTCGTATATTCATTCCTGTTTCATCCTTAACTCTTATTTTGTCCAAAAGTTCGTTTTTATAACGTTGTGACTCTTGGAGCTGTTCTGTCTGTGCATCAATCGTTTCTCGAGATTTTATTATTTCACTCACTATGAGCTCAATGATATTACTCAGATTATCCAAAATATCTTCAAAATGATTAAATTTTGTAGATGATTGTAAATTTAATGTATTTTTAATCTTGAGGATCAAGTCATTAATCTTATTTTGCCACTCACATTGATTGTTGCTTTGGTCTGCATATTGGTCCTGCAACATTTCCAATGAATTATCCAATTCTATATTTTTTTGCAGTATTTTTTTATATTTTAGCTGCAATTCATGATAATCATTATTAAGTTTATTCAATTGAATTTTGTATTTTGACGAATTCAGACTGTTGAATATTTGGCGTTGCAGTTGGTCTGATAATTCTTGTTTAGTAGTGTTCTCCCCAAAAGATTGAAAAATTTTATCTCGCAATAAATCATTCTGTAGTTTGATTTGAATTTTACAGCTAGTTAATTGATTCTGAAGATCGACCAACTCATTGCTGGACGGGACTAAATTTGGTATATTTCTACTAACGGTACTCTCTGTATCATTCAATGATATTTTGGACATCAAAGAATCAACTGAATAAGTCGCAAACAAAGAGTCAGGGTCGGGATTTTTATCAATCGATGTATCCATATCACTTTGTCTACTCAATCGCTTTTTGTGAGTCTTCGATTTGGGTACTGATGTATCAGAATTTGATAATTGTTTTATTCTTGCGGAGGACATCAGTAATTCGTGATCCACAATCTTAAAAATATCTGCTTGAGTATTTGAAACAATTGTTGAAGTTCTAGTATCTATCGACCTTGGAGTTTCAAAGGTATCACTCGACATTCTTGATGAACGTTTTTTGTCTTCTTCTAAATTTTTTGATTTTGATTTTAAAGAGTCTGAACATAAATCATAAAATTCAATTTTTTCTTGACTATAGTCTAAAGTTGAGGACTTGTAAGAGTTCGGTGTAGACATGGCTGCTGTGTTGGGATTGGCAGTTAGGGATGGTGAATCAGTTTCGGCTTCAACTCTATCGGATAATTCACTTACATCAAAACAATCATCATAATTCTTTTTCCTCCTGGAATCATTTATATCTTCATTTGATATGTCAAAACTAGAGAATTCCTCTATTTCCTGTTCTGAATCAGGTAAAAAATCTGATTCTGTTCCATATACATTGATCGATGAAGATAATTCTGGAGGAGAAACATGCCGCATTATAGTGTTGCTCGAATCAATAGATTTTCCAGATGAATGTTGCCTCTCCGTGCTCATCTTAAAATTTTCCAAAATGCTGGAGCTTTCCGCTTCACAATTTCTAGTCTGGTCCGTTTGCACTACTCTGAACACTTTTGATAGAAAATAACTGAATTAACCAAGAGTTAAAGATATTCAAATCTCCTAAAATAAAAAAATGTAAACAAATCAAAGAAAAAACTTTATCGCTGTCGCGTCGATCGGATGATAAAGAAGCAACTTATAATTTTGTGATCTTTTAATTCTGATAAACACAAATTGAAGAATAGACTGTAAAAAAGTCGAACAAATAAATCCTTGTTCTCCAATGATATTTTTTGATACTACTGAAAATATGCAAAGGATTAAAATTGTAAAATGCATGGGATTTTAAAATGTATAGAATTTTAACTGAATATTTTTTTAATACGCTTTATGCGGCTCTCTTTGATGTTATACAAATACAGAAAAGCTTTCAATTCATTCGTTCCAAAATTTATCTAAAAAATTAAGTTTAATGCACTGTTTTAACGTTTTCAATTTTAAAAATATAAATATACCTAAAAAAAATGATCGTTGGAAATCACTTACGCTTGAAATACGATCTAGATTAAATGTCAGTGATATTTGTTGTAGATTAGCTTTTTAATATATTTGTTAATAAATTTAACTTTATAAATACATAAAGTTACTTAAAGACATATGGACTAGCCATATATTATAATTAGCGGAAATCACATATTATGAAGGAAACACTTAATGAGTAATTGGTTTATTTGTCTTATTATTAGTTACGCTTTGTATAAATAACAATATAATGTCTTTAATCACAAAGTTTGGCATTTGAAGCAAGTTTTCCGTAAATTTCATGAGTGAAATTATTTTTCTTAAAATTTTGATCTTTCTTTTTATTTTTTACAATTTCTTAACAATTTAAATTATTAAAAAAAAATTTTTGTTGTAGAAAAAAACTTTCAAAACATTTTTTGAAAAAGTTTTCTTATTAAATTTTAAATATTTTGTTTATGTAATATTTTATTGAAGATTATATTGCTCTCATCATATTTTAATGTCATCTCTAGCACCGTGGCGCAGTGGAAGCGCGCAGGGCTCATAACCCTGATGTCGTTGGATCGAAACCAACCGGTGCTAATTTTTTTTGACATTATTAATGTTAAATATGATCTTTTAAAACTGTTTTTTTTTTAGTAAAAGTGTATACAATAAGCAAACATAAATATCTTATATAGTGCTAAAGAGTAAAAGAGTAAAAGAGTAAAAAAGTTAAAACTTTGCAGATTTTGGCAATACCTTGGCGTCCGGAACTAAATTTGTATTAGATTCATTCGGACCATCAAGAGTTAGTCCTTTGGGATTTTTTGTTTGTCTTGAAATTTTGGTATTATTGTTCTTATTGTCCTTATTGTTCTTATTGTTCTTATTGTAATTTTTCATTTTCTTTTTTTGTGGTGGCTTCCATGTAACCCAATGATCCCTCCATACAGGTCCTTCAGAAACAAAACTGCAATGTGACAATGTAATAAAATTAACAGTTGCATTATCAACAATTGCAATAGTTATACGATGTGGATTATATTTAAGGTTGGTAATATCTATACCTTTAGCATAGTCCCAACCAGATTCAAGAACTTGCAATTTTTTTTCATTCTTTTGATCTTGTTCATTCGAGGTTTTAGTCTTTTTTGATTTAATTTTTGGTTTCGGTTTATGTGTATCTGGATTTGAATAAGAGCGTTCTAACAATGATTTCAATTCTAAATATTTTGGTAGTCTCTGTGTCGCTTTAAATATTGAAATCTGATAATCTGGAAAAGGTGGATTTTTCTTTTTAAAATTTGGAGACGGCTTCCAAACGTTAAAAGAAATTTTATGTTCTTTTATACTCCTATTATTATTGTTTAGATTATCGTGCTTTGGAGTTGGTATTGATTGATTTAAAATCTTTGAGTGTAAATATGTGAAAACATTGAAGTAGGAAAATGTAAATTTAAAGGGAAAGTTTATTTTAAAGTAATCTGATAAATTAGATAAAAATTTTGTCCACCAAGACATTTGTACATTTTTAAATAATTCATTAGGCGATTTAACTAACTGACTTCTTATTTCTGCAGTATTACCATTAAATCTTTCATTTCGTGTAATAATGTACCCATCACGCTTGAGAATAGAATATACTAAGTATTGATTTAACTGTTCCTCATTTTTGATTAAAATGGAGTAAACCGCTTGTAAACTCAGTGGTGGCATTTCGTGATAAATTTTATTTTTCAATTCATCTTCCTTATCCCAAAATTTAAGCATACAACTACCCCTTTCAACTAAATAAACGGCTTCCTCAAAATCAAAATGACAGATATTCTGATTGTCAATTATTCCCATAGTTTCTAAAAACTTACCTTTCGGCTGAAGCATGAACAAATCGTCGTAATCATGAATATTAACATAAATTGTAGAAGTTTTCAAATTTTCCAAATTTACGATAGAGCCCCTCTTCACAGCCAATGCATCAAACCTCATATTTCTTGCTTTGTTTAATTTGTTTTGGTCATATGCTGACAGTTGGGACTTGTCATTGTTTGTTAATAATGGTTCGAAATCCTTCATTCCTTTTTTTGAAAAATTATTTAATAAAGACCAATCTTGTATTTCGTCATCTGATTCATCTGAAAACTCTGGATCATTGCTATCCCTCGACAGCATTGGTGGTATTGGAGTTGAAGCCGTCGTGAAAGACGGAGTTGGACTAGCTTCTATTCTTGAATTCGAGGTAGATGTTGATGGTATAGAATATTCTACCGGAAGCTCGAATTTTTGAGTTTTAATCCCAGAAACTGAGGATGGTACGGTGGAGGATAAATATTCCATTTTATATATGAGATATAATTGTATTCATAGACTTCGTTATACATCAAGAATTGCAAGGTATTGTAAAAAAAAGAATGTGTGCTAATGGCAATTTTTTTTTTTTCATCGGTAAACATGTCGCATCTGACATAATTTTAAAATTCACCAAACTGCTTTGATCTTCAACTTACAATATTATCATACAATTTACAGTCACCTGATAAGTTTATTATACGGTTAATATGTGGGAAAACTTATTTTTTTTGATTCAATCATCACTTTAGAAGTAATAATCAAATGGATACATGATTACTTTTAACTAATAATTGAACATATATTATCTATTAATACATAAAGAGTATGAGCGAGTTCACCCTTTCTTCATTGTAAACGGAATGAAGATAATTTAAGAATTTATTATGGCTGCAGAAATAATCAGGGTACACCAGAATACTGTAAAACAAACAACTATCACAATTAACAGAATGTAACAACTCGGTTGGCACATATTCGCAGGCCTAGATTCAACAATTCCTCCATTATGCTCTTCCACTAGACCATCACATTTACTTTTTGCCCGACGTAATATATCAATGTCTTCTAATGTTAATTCATCAAACAATGCAATGAGATGCGATCTCTTTTCTTCGGATAAATTAGACATTTTTTTCATTATCATCTCGACATCTGACAATTTTTGAGAACCCACAGTAAGTTCCTCTAATGGCAACTCTGTATACGGACTCATTATTAATAAATACTGCTATTCTTTAGTATCCATCAATCAATATATATCTACCTGTATTCTGGTAGAAGGTGCAACACAAATTGATCATTTTCACAATAGAAGTCAACCGAGTGCGGAACATAATCAGGCTTATAAAGATTATTACGTAAGAACGATCGACGTTAAACAGCGGTTTGAAATTTATTATTCAAGCTAGTATTAAGACATGCATCGTAATATAATTAAAATTACCTTTAATGAATAGAGATTTTGACGTGATAATTTTGTTAACATTAATTATAGGCGATATGGTATTTAAATTAACGTCGATAAACCTTATTCGATTCAGACTCTCGTACCCCTCTGTTGGGCAGTTAATTAGTTGTTGTCCTCTTTTATTTATATCCACTGTATATTAATTTTATCCGCAATGCATAGATATACTCAGATAACAATTTTTATATACTATCCTTTCTATTACACAAATTTACAGCTTATAACTGTGCGTAAGCCAAGAGTTTTTCAATTATAGAGATGAAACAAGAGTAATTCGTTTAGAAATGATTATCCAATGTACACATATTTTATTTCCTTTATGTATCAATCTTTAAAAATTGAAAAAAACCGTTTAGCCAACTTTTATTTCAATCAAACTTGTTTTTCGGAGTATCAATCCCTTGCTAGTCTAACTTTTGCATACGGAAGCTCAAATTTTTGACTGTATATTATGTAATCAGAACACAAAGTTGATACTTTTTTTTTTCTTCTTCTTGTGATTTTACCTCTTCTATAATAGTCTAAAGATTAACAGGTCTGCTTATGATTCTTGTTCCTTTCTCCAATAAGATAACCTATTCTTTACAATTAAAGGAACTGTTATAAGATACCAAAATGACCTCTTCAGATAATAGAATAACATATGCATCGTTTTGTGGAACTCTGCTTGATGACATGTTGGATCAAGTGATACATAATATTATTAGCAGGTCTTTACTAGACGAGAAATTGATACGAAAAAACTACGGCTCCATTGGTAAACCGATTTTCCACGATTCACCATATTTGAACGAGAAGGAAAACGATAGGGACACATTAAACAACAATACCAATGTGGATAAAAATATGAGCGCAAAATCCAATAGCAATGACAGCGATGAGGATGATGACAGTTCTGACAACAATAACAATAGGATAGATTTGACATCTGAAGATGATACTAAAGTACTAAAAAGTGCCACTAAATTTTTAGAACCTGATATTGGAAGGTTTCAATTTACATTGAATGGTAAAGATGTCTACGTCAATGCGCTTAATGACAACCGAAATCTACTGGGTGCAAAGGCCAATGCAATTGTTGTTGGAAGTGCACAGGATACTTACTTTAAATGCTCTAATTGCGATAGGAAAATTGCAGGGAGTAGGTTTGGTGCTCATATAGACAAATGCCTGGGAGGTAGATCCAGAAAATAGTGTTATTTATTTTCGTTTAGGATAATAAAGTTGTAGTAGATACTCGAGGAAAAAAAATAGTAAATATATTTTTACTAAGTAATTTATAGTTTTATGTTAAAATAATGAAACATTCATTAATATGTTGGAAAAGCCTTGAAACTGATCCAGTAGAAGAGGGAGAAATTCTGTTGGTACTGATAACTATTGTGCTGACCCAAAAAGGAAATTTATGCAGGTTGCGAAACATGTTTTGTTCGTCTCGATATAGATGAACATATAGATGAATGGAAGTATGCACGACAACTATAAATATTAACCTTTTTTTGCATAATTTGTTTTTTGTAATAGCAGTCTAAAGAAAAAATGAAACAAAGGTGGTCAAATCCTACAGAAATAAAGAAAACATGTCTTTCAATTCAAATATAAGGCCATCTTCTCAGTTTACTTTTAAGGATCATCATATTTGCGATCTGGCTAGAGATCATGAGAAGGAAAACCTGAAATGCATTTGCAAGGCATGTGAAATCCAAGGAAATCTTCTTCCACACATCAAAATTGTACGTATAGAATAAGTTTTATTTTTCTTTAACCTATTGATACTAACATGATATAACAGATATTTTTCACCGGTTTTGTTTTCCCACCATTGTATTTTATAATTTGGGGGTATAAAATATACGCAATTGTTGCATATTATAATGAGTTGAGAAGTACAAATACGGAGCATAAGTCTCAGAAAAGTGATGATTTGAAAAATGATGAATTTTCTGAAAATAATTCCACACTATATGCAACAGATCCCTTTTCCGATGAGTTCGATGCTGATAATTTTGCAAGACCAAGTCAGGTAGTTGTGAAATACAAGGTGGATTACGACTTTGGAGCTCATTTTGCTGTCAACCAAAAATTTAATAAATGGTTAGGAAGGTCTATTATTGCATTTTCCTGTGAGTTTTGTTTAATTGTCGTTCTTATATGCGCTGCCGTGTTCACAAAAAGTGATAGCAATACGGTGATCATTTAAAAAATCATTTTAAGGAACTGAGGTCTGATGACTCGTAATTTTACAGAGCAAAACTGAATAGAAGAGAAAGACCATAAGAAAGGTGTGAAAAAAATTTCCGCATTTGGTTACTAAAGGAAACATACTGAAACTTGATTTAAAGAAAAAAATATTGAAACTTAATCTTTGAACATGAAACATTTTTTTATAATATGTTCCGTTTGTAAAATAAAAAAAATAAAAGAATGAATTTATTATTTATATGATGTTTCCCTGAATCACATTTAATAATATGGTTTTGCTTTGTGCTTATTTTCAACATATAAATAAGTTTATTGAGAAATACTTTAAACCATGACTAATTTACAAGCAACATTTATAGTACTTAATACAATATGTTTTTTTATTAATATACCACCATTAGCTTGGCATATAATGTGTAAAAATATACCAGCAGTTACACTTTTGATATATTTAGAACTAATGATGATAGATGGATTTGTTGGTGCTGTTGTTTGGGGTGGAAATAGTTATATACAATCGTGGGATGGTAAAGGTTGGTGTGATATAATGATCAGACTTCAACTTGCAACGTCCATTGGAATAACATCATCAATTTCATGCGTTAGTTTTAATTTATTAATGATTTTTTTAACTAATAGGGCAACAACTTTTTGGTTTGGTAATAAATGGGTCAAATCTTTTGTTGAAATATTTGTTTCAATTGTTTTCCCGTTTGTGATATCAGGAGTTGCATATTTTGCTCAGACTTCAAGATATGCAATTCACCAATACATTGGTTGTTCAGTTGCATTAGTAAATGAATCAATTTCAGTTGTTACATTCTACCTATGGATTTTTTTTTGGTGTTTTATTGGTACAACTATTTCTATAATAACTTTATTCTTGTATTTTAAAAAAAGGAAAGCATCAAAAGAAATTTTGCTCTGCACTAATTCTGGGTTATCTGTTAAGAGATTTATTAGACTATTGGTTTATTGTATTTTAGTCATTTGCAGTTCAATTATTTTTTCTGCAATTATTGGATCTGAATTAGTAATTACACCCGATATATTTGATGACGAAAAAATAACACATGGTCAATTTTGGGGGATGATATTAAAATATCCACATAGTAATGCTGTTGATATCAATCAATGGACATTAATAAGTATATCCTTTGTTAGTTTTTTCTTATTCGGAGTTGGACATGATGCAAAGAATATGTATGTATCAATAATTGAAAAACTACCATTTGGAGGAAACATTTTAGAAAAATTTGGCAAATTAAAAAATTTTATCAAATTTATAATCGGTGATGGATTATTAAATGATAAAAGCAGATATATTCTCAGCTTTTGGGATTCTGATGATGATGATGGTGATTCTGATGATGATAAGGATAAATATAATTTTGAAGAAGAAATGTCATATAATGATATACCCATGAAAGATTTTGGAGTACAAGAAGAGAATGGTTTTAATATAGGTAATAGCTATGGATGTTATTGTAGTCCAAGTGATGGAAATTTTACAGCTTATACGGAGGAAGCTTCAATCAAAAAGGATAGAAATATGTTAAAATTTATGGAACATGATTTGAATAGTCCTTATACACCTAATACACCAAATACTGTTGCTACGATTGACACAGGTGATTCAATATCAAAATATTATAATGATGCCAATGTGAGGTATCAACTACAGGATGCTGAGAGAGAGGTAAATAAAGAAAGGGAAAGTTTTGATGAAATGAAATATTTATATTATTAAGTAATAGTTGGATTTGCTAATTTTTTTTTTTTTTTTCTTTATTGCTATTTCATTTCTTTCTTAATTTAAAATTATCTTTAGATTTATTAGTTTATTAGTTTATTAGTTTATTAGTTTAATTCGATACTATAATATACTATATAAAAGGGAAGGGGAATCCAAATAATGTTAAAAGGTATAATTTAACTATTCACAATATATTTATTCATCTTGTTTCTTTGGATATTTAATAACTTCAAAGTTTGATTGGAATAACATTAAAGAAAAAGATTTGGAACCATCTTCTTTTTCATATGAAGTATTCTTAGCTTCAGCTTCAAGGTAAATTTTTGAACCTTTTGCTAAATTTTTTTCCATAAATTGAATTTGAGTTGGTAAAAAACAAGCAATATTAAACCATGATACAGATTCACCAGCTTTTGTCTTTGAATTAACAGCGATTGCATACTTAAGATATTCTTTACCAGTTGAAGTTGTTTGTTTTTGAAGATCAGTACCGATTGTACCAATTAAAGTCATTTTAGCAAATTTTGGCTTGAAAGTGGTAGAGAATGATCTAATTGATTGTTTAAGCATGTTGATTTATTTCCTTGGTTTGTTTTTCTTTATATAGATTTATAAATATAAGATACTAAGGCAATAAGAGACCCAGTTGTTTTTATTTTATAATATTGTTGATATTTTTTATGTTTTTATATTTGAAGAGCCGCGCTCTTTCTAAGGTAAGTTAGAAAATCAAAAAAAAAAAAGAATACGATTTATCACAATTGCATGTAAAAAAATCAAGCCACAGACCATCGACGCACAGTCGATCGACACATTGCATTTTTTTAGTTTTTTTTTTTGCTCTCCCCTCATTTCTGTTCTTTTTTCTCTTTTTTTTTTTTTTGATTTTTTTTTCCCCTTGTAAAACAGCGAATTAGATGAAAACAATTGCCAATGTAAAAGTATCAATAAATTTATTCTGTTAACGAACTTGGTGTTATCCTTGACGTCTCTTTTTTCATCTTATCTTTAGATACATACACATATTATTATCATATAGACAATGTTTGCTAGATCATTATTAGGTAGAGGACTCATCTCAAACTCAAGATCATTATCTACTTCCTCTTATTTAAGATCTGCCAGTGCAACTGCTGGTAGTATGATTGCAACTAGACCAGAAGGTTTTAGAATTCCAAGACCTAAGACTTGGGAAGAATCCAAAGAAAGTGCAGTCGCTAAAGCTACAAAATGGTTCCTTATGGCTGAAATGTTTAGAGGTATGTATATCGTCCTTGAAATGTATTTCAAAGCTCCTTACACACTTTACTATCCATTTGAAAAAGGTGCAATTTCTCCAAGATTTAGAGGTGAACATGCATTGAGAAGATATCCATCAGGTGAAGAAAGATGTATTGCTTGTAAATTATGTGAAGCAATTTGTCCAGCTCAAGCAATTACAATTGAAGCTGAAGAAAGAGCTGATGGTTCAAGAAGAACATTTAAATATGATATTGATATGACTAAATGTATATATTGTGGTTACTGTCAAGAATCTTGTCCTGTTGATGCTATTGTTGAAACTCCAAATGCTGAATATGCAACTGAAACAAGAGAAGAACTGTTATATAATAAAGAAAAATTACTGGCAAATGGTGATAAATGGGAACAAGAATATCAATATGCTGCAAATGCTGATGCTCCATACAGATAATCTTTATTAATTATGATTCCTTAATTATTAATATACTAAAAATTATTCAATTATTCATTTCAATATCACAAACGGAGTAACAAAAAAAAAAAATTGATAATACAATTATATTTTTTTTGTTTGAAATTACTATTCCAAATTATTACATCTTTTTGTGGTGTATATAGATATATCTATATATGTGTATACAGGTCTATTTATTTATTTATTTACTTATCTACTTACTTATTTATTTAGTAATTTATTTATTCATTCATTCTTAATCTCTGTCTTAAAAAAAAGTGAAAAACTGTAAATGTATATTTATACTAACAAATTTGTGCTTCAACAGTTATTTTTTACTGATATTGCACGCTCAAAACTAAAAAATGTAACAACTGATTGTGTTTTATACTGATTGTGCAAATGACTGTTAATTGAAAATATTTTATTGGGTTTTTGGCCCCCAATAAAGCTCTTATTAAGAAATAGGAAATTAAAAGCAAAAATAATTGCAACAGATCACGTGACACTAACAATTTTTTTCTTTTCTTGATTTTTTTTGTCGATTTTGAAAAACTTTTTCCACAAAACGAAAAAATTGAATTTTTTGCCATTTTTTGAAATTATTGAGTTTTAGACCATTTCGGATATCGGGAAGGTTTCCTATTTGGGATAGTATACGATAGGTATTTTAAAAATTTAGATTATACCCATAAACATGTTTACAATTTATTGATTTTTTGAGGTCTTTAAAATCTTTAATGATAGATAATTATATTTAAAACATAAAGTAAGTAATTTACTATGTTTTAAATATCATAATAAAATATTTGCGTTACAAAATAATAATCTTTAGATTGTTATGGCAGTTGTCCATTTGTACCGTGGCGTACTGGGGCAGGCTTGTTCGGGGCGGTGGTAGGTGAAACCGTCCGCCTGGGTTCATGGATGTTTGTGGGAAGTTTTTGTTGTGAGCTCGTGAGCTTTCATGGAAATTTGGCGGTAGAAAAATTTTGCGGGCCAAAAAATTTGGTTGTAGTTGTGAAAGTGCCTTGGCAGCCCGCACTGATTTTTAACTCTCAGCGTACAAGATTTGAAAAGAGTAACTGTAGCGAATCTGCGTTAGGGATGAAAATTTCATTTGACTTCATTAATGTTTCAAAATTTTTTAACCTTATAAGCTACTACTTATTTCATTATTCATGTGTATATTTATCTTAATTTCATTTAACTAACAAACTTTTACAAAAATGTCCGACTTTAAAACAGTTACAAGATCCCAGTTATATGATTCAGATACTGAAAATGAAAATATTGAACCTTCAGAATATAATTTACCACCACCAGGTTTTGATTTTGAAATCGTAGACATTGAAGATAATTATGAATCCGAATCAAACAGTCAAAATGAAGAGGCTAAAAGTGAAACAATTAGTAAAACCGAATTAAATGAAAATACCACTGAAGGGGAGAAAGAAAAAGTTGAGTTTTTCCCTCTTTTTTCAATGCCTGCCAATTTAACCAATAATTCAGACCATAAAAATAATAACGATAATAGTGAAAATGGACTTGTGAAAATTAAAGTTACTGATATTGAAGATTTAGATGAATATGGAAATGATGGAAAGCTAAATGATAAAGAGTGGGATGAAATAGCCAAAGAGAGAAATTTATCAGCTCGACCTTTAGATTATTATTATGTCGAAACTGATTCAATAAATGATAGAAAAGGTTATGAATCTGTTGCTGTTAGTGGAGGAACAATCATCGAATGGAGCACACAGTTTCGAGTGTTGTCAAATTATAAAGTGATAGATCTGAAGAAATATAACTCAAAGATTGATCTTTACTATAAATCTGACAGTAGTAAGCGCCAAGGTAAAAGCAAGAAAAGAGATGGTAAAAAGAAAAGGGATGCAAAAATTTTCAAAAAGGAGAGACTCCATGCATGGAAGCAACAATTAAAGGAAGCAAAAGAACGTGCTAAATCTAGAAAATATAAAGATTATAGTGATAATAAAACTTCAACAAAGGTGAAATTTGGTGATAGTTTCAATAGACGTTCGAATACAGTATCAAAAAATATTGGAAGACCTGGTAAACCTATATTTAGAACCGAGTAAGTAATTACATTGATAATACATTTTTTTTTATATATACACTAATACGTATAAATATTAATAATCATTTCCTTTTTTCAAAATTGGTAATTGAGTTTAACATCATTCTAGTTTCTAATTTCTCAGTTTTCCCAATTTCTGAAGAAAACTCACTGCTATCATTATACGAATTATCCATTGTTTGTTTAATTGCAGTTTCAAGTTCAAGTTTAATATTTTTCAAATTTCTAACTATCGGACCACCTCTATTAACAACTTCCTTTATACCAGGATCAACACCTAATGCAATATCACGCCAAAATTTATTCAAAATTCCAAGTTTTTTCAAATCTGAATTAAATATTTTTGAATCATGGTTGGATATAATATAATCCCATAAAGTTATTTGATTTTCATCAGTGCCATTAGTGGTCTCATTTTGATTTCCAATCCATTTAATCGTACTTAAACACTTATCAAGTTGTAATATTAAACTTGATGGTAGTTTTAATGATTTAATATAAGATGGGAGATATTTTGTATTGTTTAAATTACGCAATATTAGATTAATTGAATGTTTTGTACTTGAAGTATATATCAATTCAATTGTTGATAGTAAATTTTTTTCATCTAAATACATAATTGATGAAATTAGATTAAACAATGATTTTTCATAATCTAAATTCAAATTCAAATTATTTATATTTTGTACATTTATATATTCTTGTGTTGAAAAATTCAATAAATTTTTAATTTGATGTTGAATAATCGTTTGACAACGTTTAATTAAAATTTGGTCAAATTGGATATAATCTCTGATTAATTTAATAGAATTTAGATTTGGATTAGCCAAGTAACTTGAAAGTTGGTTTAGTAGTATTGATAAGTTATACAAGTGCTTAAATGGTCTAACTGATAAATTATTCTCACTTTTATCAATTTCTTCAATTTTATTTATTAAATAAATAGCAAATGTCAAAGATCTCAGTAATTTATTAGTCTGATGAATTTTTTTCAACGCCATATGTAAATTCACACACTCATTATAAGGTTTAATAATTTCATTGTCAAGTCTATCAAATGAGATATTAAGTTGATTAATCGATGGCGTGATTGATTCAATTTCACCTTTGAAACTTTCCATTTTTGAAAATTCATCAATCAGATCTTTAGAATTATTCTTGACATTATCATCTATCTTTGAATTTAGATCTTTAATATCAAAATCTAACCTTTTAATTGACGTTTCTAACTCAATTGTTGAATCTTGAGCATTGTTAGTTTCTAATAATAACTTATTAGCAATTGAAGATGCATTGTAATTCTTTGAAAGATAGTCGTTATATTCAGAAAGATTATTTTGTGACATGACCAGTATGACTGTTATTTTCCTTCGTTTCAATTTGAATCACCAAAACCATTCTATTCTCAATAAACTCGTCTCCATTCATGATCAAAATAATATTGAAGTGAACGAAAAATAAATATGAAATTCCACATCCAGTCGATCGACGCAATCAAATTTCTGTGTTTTTTTTTTGTTAGCATTTGTAGGAAAAATATTTAATTTTTTTTCATTTTCATTTTTTTTTATTTCATTCCTCCCTTTAGTCAAAAGAAGTAAAAAAAATTCATGTAATAATATATAGTTAATCTCTGGTTTGAAAAAAAAAATATTAAATTATGGGGTTTAGTTTTGGATTTACCGAAGATATTGAAGAAAATGTCGATTTAAACAATAATATCAAGAATGGAAATAGTATTGAATTTATCAATCCTATTGACAGTTTGACTGACATCCATCAACCACCTAAATTACACAGTCTTTCTGAAATTTTATTACCATCATTTTTAGATACAAGGATCACATACGAGCCTGTTAATATATTAAATGGAATGATATTATATAGGAGAGAATTATTTGATATAAGACATCAGCTAATGATGGAAGATGATAATCTTAATAATAAAGCCAATCAAAGTATAGAGGAATTTAATATTTTAATAGGTGAAACTGGTGAAGATTTGAAAAATGGGATTTATGAAGGTGGATTAAAAAGTTGGGAATGTTCATTTGATATGATTGATAAACTAGACAATTTACAAATTGTCAATAATTTGCTTAATGAAAATGAAAAAATCAATGTTATTGAATTAGGATGTGGTACATCACTACCGACTCTATATATTTTAAAATTAATCTTTGAGACAAAACTTGAAAACAGAAAACCATTATCTATTGTACTAAGTGATTTTAATTATGATGTTTTGAGACTTGTAACTGTACCAAATATACTAATAAATTGGTGTTTTAGTGTATTAAGTTCAGAAGAATTGATTGAGTTACAGAAAAGGGGTAACGTTGAAGGTAATATTAGGAACGGAGAAATTGATATTACACAATCAATAATTGAAAAATTTCAAGAATGGTTAGCAAGTAATAAAATTGAAATTAGTTTCATTTCAGGATCATGGTGTAGAAACTTTATGGAAATTATTCAAAATTTGCTACCAAACTTTCAAAATGATGCAAACATCGTATTAACAAGTGAAACGATCTATTCACCTAGTATCTTACCAGTTATTAGTGAAATAATGATTGAACTTACAAATTCAAACCAAAATAGTGTAAGTTTACTAAGCGCTAAAGATATATATTTTGGAGTTGGAGGTAGTATTGTTGAATGTAGAAAATATTTGGAATCTCGTGCCATGAAGATTCAATCAACTGCCATACCTGGAAACTTGAAACGTAGTGTCCTTGCAATCACAAAGTGATCTTTGCATAATCATGTATTTTAATTTAAAACAAACAATACCAAAGAAAAGAAAATTGCACTGCCACAAATCGGAAAATACGCGGCTTTTTTATTTTTTTATTTTTTTATTTTTTTTATTTTTTTTGGGAAAATGTTGCTATTTTTATAAAAAAAAAAATTGTGTTTTTTTAGTGTGTGTGTACCTGATCTACTACTACTTACTACGTCTTACTCCTTGTAAAAAAAATTTTTGGTGTGTTTTGTACTGTTTTTAGGATTTTTAATTATACTGTATTGCTTTGCCTTGATATAAATATATTTACATCTACATATATAAGTCTATTCTTTAATTTATTTTTTATTTCTGTTACTGTTTTTTTTTTTGCTTTTGACACAAAGAAAAAAATAAAACAGAGAAAAAAAAGCATAGAAAACAGTGATTCATTCAGTGAGAGTGTGTCTGAAACAATTATCAATCGATCGAAAGATAAAACTATACTTTTTTAAACAAAATTCTTTCTATAATTGATTTATTCATTTTGTTCATAAATATTTTGCACTTGAATTATAATGAGTAATACGAATCGACATCAGGTTCCTCCGACAATATCGACAAACTCTGGAAACTCTATAACTGAAATTGAGACACAGAGTGAGACACGATCTGGAATTGATACTGGACCAGAATCTGAAACTTTCAAAGTTGATAATCAAATATCCAATGATAACAGAAAAATGATGGAGATTGTATCACCAAGTTTTTCTCCAACAAGACAGGGAAAAAAATCTAAGAATCTTAAAAATCTACAGTTGAACCTATCTAAATCACCAATTGATAACTCTAATTTACCAGAGGTACCTATACCATTACAGAAATATGATATGAATAATTTGAATAATATTCCCTTAACACCACAAAGATGTGCTACAACTCCTACAGTTATACAAACTATCAATTCTCCATTTAATCAACCAAACTCTCTTAATCACTTTAGAAGAGTCCCATCTTTTAATTCACCATCTAATACACCAGTTTTGAGATCTGCTTTAATTTCCCCTTCAAATAGTCAAACAAAAAGAAGTGCAACAACTTTAGCGATAAATATTCCATCACAAAATATCAAAGAAGATGAAAATAAAACTTCAAGTTCAACACTTGAACCTGGTGGATTATTATCAGAATCAAATGTAAATAATAATAAATCTACTCATAATAAAACAATACCAATTTTACCTTTTGAAAAACCTAAAAATTTATATCATTATATGGACTTTACTAATAATCAATTACCATTATCTGCATCATCGCAACCATCTTCTTCATCATCACGATCATCATCTCCATCATCTACTTTATCACAATCGGCTGCTTTACCAATAGATGTTCAATATTCCAACCATTCACATTCATATTCAGCAGAGATTAAACCACAGACAATAATGCATTCATTTGATGAATCAAATGTAGAAAATCTTAAAAATACGTATCCCAATGGTCCTATTTGTGTTTTAGAACCTAATTTATACTTATATTCAGAACCTACACTAGAAGAAATTACTGGTTTTGATGTAATTGTAAATGTTGCACAAGAAATCAAAAATTTTTCACATCAGATAAATCAATTGAATGAGAGTAAAAATAATACTGAAGATTTAGAAAGATTAAAATTAGAATCAGAAAATAAAATCAACAATAATGATAATAATAGAAAAATTGAATACTATTTCATCCCATGGACGCATACAGCTAGACTTACGTCGGATTTCCCACACTTGACTACATTAATAGATAATTCTTTGAAAGAAAACAAAAAAGTTTTAATACATTGCCAATGTGGTGTAAGCAGGTCTGCATCTTTAATAATGGCATATTTTATGAAAGTATTTGGTGGCGGTTACAATGAAGCATATGGACGTTTGAAGGAAAAGGTTCCACAAATAAGTCCTAATTTAAGTTTAATATATGAGTTAATTGAATGGGGGGATTGGTTGGAAAATGATAGAGCGAAATAAAAGTTTAAATAAATCTAATTAATGAACCAACATTATAATTATACATTATCATTAAATTCTTTCGTTAATTTGTAGATAAAAGAAAATAGCCTTCTATAAAATGCGCCGTTTCTTCTTCTTCAAGTTTTTTCAATTTTTTTCCTTTTTTTTTTTTGCATGGTTTTTTTGGTTCCTTTTTTTTTCCTTTTTTCTTTTTTTTTTTGCATGTCGCTCATATGTGTTTTTAATTTATAATGTCAAGTTCAGCAATAGAATTAACATTGGTTTCTCTTTAGTTGGTTAAACTTTTTACAACTAAAACAGTGAGTATTTGTTTCTCAAATATTGGCTTTTAATAGGATAC
>JAJMES010000251.1:0-21676 GCA_030574275.1 Pichia sporocuriosa
GACGTCATTGTAGCAGTTAGTGGGCAATATGTAACTACAGAAACGGTACTACCATCTGTAACGTAAACTGATGTTGTTAAATATGATTGCACTGTATATGAAGCAAAAGAAATTGTTGAATAAGTTTCATAAATTGATTGTAATCCATTAATAGTAGTTGTAACAGTTTCTTTAAATTCTGGAATACTAGTTGTTTGACAATAATCATACTGACAAATGGTTGTTGGCATCCAAGTATATTCAGTGAGTGATACTGGTGATAAATTATAAATTGTTGCTTGTAAAGGATAATAATACATATTTTCATCGTTGGTCACAATAACGTCATATGTTACCGGAAAAATACCATATTCTGGAAAGGAAATAGTTGGAGATAAAAATCTAGCAAATTTATCAGAATCAGGGTTAGCATTTAAAGTAAGACTGGATTGGAAAACAGTATCTGCACTTGAATCAACATCTGATGAAGCAAATGCTACACAGTCAGTATCAGAAGAACATTGCAAAAAAGAACTTCCTTCTTCATCCCATACATATGTCATTGGTGTATCATCCTGAGTGACAATTGCATATTGCCAAGTTTCATAAGAAACTGGGAAGTCAATTTGAATTCTACCTTCAGATGTCACTTTAATTGTTATTTCAGAAGGTCCAACAGATGTACTTGTCGAATTTGAAAAGACTGCAGCAAGTGAAGCAGTTGTAAAAAAAAGAGCAGATTTTAAAATTTTTGAAAATAACATTTTTGTTTAAATATTTAAAAAATATGATTTTTTCTTTTTATTTTTGTTTTTTTTATGTATTTTTCTTTTCAAAAGGAAAACAAATATGATCAATCCATTATTCGGAATCATCTTTAACTGGATATTACAAAAAAAAATAAAAGAAAAACTTAGATTCTTTTATAATTTATCCGATATTCTGATACAAATCCAATGGCTTTAGTCTTTCATGTTTTAGAAATGAATAATGAAATGAATAATGAAATCTCAAGTTTCAAATTAATTAGGAAGCTTGCATTATGACTAAATAATAATAATATTATTGACATTGTAAAAAAGAATGTAATTGTAAATGCATAATTTCATAAGTCAAAAATTTCCATTTATAGATAGGAAAGGTAAAGAGTTCAGTGGTCTAAAACATTGTAGACGGTAGATCCATCATGCAAAGAAATCTCTAAACTGTGAAAAGAAAAATGTCGTTGCAACACGCGTGCTTCTAATAATTCCTTAGCCTTCCCAATGAGGCAATTTTTGAGGTGAAAAAAATGGGAAAAACATGCTGAAAGAATAATTTCGCCGTACCGTTTGCAAAAAGCTGGGTCATAAAACAAGATACAAATGCAGAACAATATTTTTTGGATGGAAAATCCGATTAATATCGGAAGTTTAATTACAATCCATTTGAACTGTTATTTTTTTTTTAATTCTCGATTGTATTCTCTTTGTTTCAGGAATAGCCATCCTAAATAGGAAAAAGAAAAATCAAAATTAATTTTAACCTACAGTAAAGAAAAAGGAAAAAATGAAATATTAGGTTTGAACAAAATGGACACTAAATATGGATAAATGGAGCAGTAGTTTTTATGGAATGATATTTTTTTCTTTTAAAACAAAAATTGATTAAAAATATAAAGCTAGTAGGAATAAGTAATAATATGTAAACATATTTAATTTATTTTATAAATATAGAGTATAAACATGATTAAAATGAAAACAAAATCAATAACCTTGAAGTTCTTTATTTGACATTTCCAATCTAATCCAGTTACTCAAACAATTCTGATCATAAACATCTTCAGGTGCAAAATAACCAGAATCTTCAGGTGCATTACATTTATCAGAATTTGGAATATTTTTATAAGGTGAATGATGATAACCAATATCCCTAAACCAATGAATTTTTGATCTATCTTCAAATAAACCTAAACCAACAGAATGAACAGGAGCATCTCCCCATCGTTCATAGTAAAAACCACCAGCTTCATCTAATGCATCCATCCATTTAGAATAAGCTTCACCTCTATAAAAATCCATATCACCAATTTCAAAATTTGACCAAAAATGACATGTTGAATAACCACCAGTAATTTCATTATAATCTGGGTGTTGAACATTTTCAGTTAACCATCTAAATGCACCATTTGGATGAACATATTGAGGATTTTTTTCAAGAAATTGTAAAGTTGTTGGCCATAAAGTTTCAACTGTTAAAGGATTATCATATAAAGAGATTGTAAAAGCATAAGTTTTATTGTTATCTTCCATAAATTTAAATAAATCATAATCAATTGTACAAAAATAATCAGTTGCAGGTTCAAATCTCCAATAATATTTAAATTGTTGTAGTCTTTCTAAATGGTAAAAATAACCTGAATTAAATCTACACATATTATGATAAGAAACTTTATCAATATATTGAACACCTTTCTCCTTTAATTTAGTAATTTTCTCCTTTTCAATGGCTGGATCGATATTATCAGGTTTATTCCACATATCAGGTGGTATAACTTCAAAATAACAATCACTTGCTGTATGTCTTTTAATGGTTTCTTTGAATTCCTTAGTAAATGGTGCATCGTTAATAAAAGTATATGGATAATGAAATTTATGATTCCAATTTGTTTCTAATTGTCTCAAAGTATGAACAATATCTTCTAATTCTTCATTTCTAACTAATGTTAATAAAGTTGCATTGGCTCTTGGATATTCACTCTTCGATAAAACTCTTTTTACACCATTACTATCAACATAATCATTATAAGTTAATTTTGAAAATTTTGGCTCCGTGATCCTTTTAGAGTAAACTTCCCTATAAAAATCCATATTTTCTTCAACTATATTTTCTTCGATATTTTCTAATAAAGTTTTATTAAACGTTAAAGCTTTTTCAACTTCTTCCCAAGTCATAGCATGATTTGAATGTATATTAGCCTTATTATCTGAAATTAATTTTTCATTATATTTAATACCAATTTTGGAATCTGATGATGAACCTTGTGTTGATGATGAAAAAGGATTTGAATTAAACAAGTCATTTGCATCAAATGTTTGTAAATCATTATTTGATATAGATATAAAATAGAAAATCAATATCAATGTAATTGCTACTAAAAGCAACCTTATTGATTTTCTTGATATAAACAACATTATTAATCAAAATTTTCAATTTGATAAACGAACAAAAATGTCAATAAACGAAAAAATAGGAGGTTTAGAAGGAGAGAAATAAAAATGAAAAGAAAAAAATAGACAAAAAAAAAACAACAATTAAGAAAAATAGCAATCAGGATCAAATAAAAGAATAAAAATGATAAAATTGGAAATAAAATGGAAAAAACGCGTTTTTTTTTGGTTTTTTTTGGTTTTTTTCCGTTTTTTTTTTGTTTTCATCAAAAAGATAAAAATCTAGAACTTGTGTCGACGCGTCGGTTTTTTTTTTTTTTGTTTTTTTTTGGATTTTTCCGATTTTATCAGATGGCAAAATACATTTTGATAGTTTATTTTATTGTTCTCTTCTTCTTTTTATAACGATTACTGTATTTAATCAATCAATTGAGTCTTGAGTATGTATAAACTATCAACATCATTACATGGTCATGAAGATGATGTGAAGGCATTGGCCTCTCTTAATAATAATATCTTAGTATCTGGTTCAAGAGATTCAACTGTTAGAATATGGAATAGAGTTGAATCTTCTTCGAACAACTTTAATGGTTCAATTATAAATCATAAATCTGATAAATTTATTAATGCATTGGCAATTTATAAGTTTAATACTGAATCATTGATTGCAAGTGCAGGTAATGACAATATTATAAATTTAACTTCAATTAATTCTACATTTGATAACAACAATAATGATAATCAATATTGTTTAATTGGTCATGAAGCTAATATTTGTACTTTAGATACTTTGGAGAATTTCATACTAAGTGGTTCCTGGGATTTTACTGCAAAAGTATGGAATAAAAATGGTGAAATTATTTATGATTTAAAAGGTCATGAAAATTCAGTTTGGTGTGCAAAATTTTTATCAAATAATGAATTCTTAACTTGTGGTGCTGATAGAACTATTAGGAAATGGGATGGTAACAAACAAGTTAAATGTTTTATTGCTCATGATGATGTAGTACGTGATTTATTGTTATTACCAAATGGAGATTTTGTATCTTGTTCAAATGATTTAACTATTAAAATCTGGGATGGTAATACTTTTAATAATAAAGGAACTTTAATAGGTCATCAAAATTTTATTTATTCACTTGGTTTATTATCAAACGGTGATATTGTTAGTTGTGGTGAAGATAGATCAATAAGAATTTGGAGAAATTTTGAATGTATTCAAGTTATTACATTACCTTGTGTATCAGTTTGGAAAATTTTAGTTTTAGATAATGATGATATTGTAGCTGCAACATCTGATTCAATTATTAGAATTTTTTCAAAAGATCCTTCAAGATTTGCAAATGAAAATCAATTATTAGCATTTAAAATGGAACTTGAAAAATCTTCAATTAATGAATCAACATTTTCAACTAATATAAATAAAGAATCAATTCCAAAAATGAGTGAATTAGAATTAAATGAATCAAATAAACCAAAAATTGAAGGTGAAACAAAATTAATAAAATCTGACAATGGTACGATTGATTTATATCAATGGAATGAAAATAAATGGATTAAAATTGGTCAAATGGTTGATGGTAGCTCATCATCTAGACAAAAACAGTTCTTCAAAGGTAGTTACTATGACTATGTGTTTAATATTGATATAGAGGATGGGAAACCACCATTAAAATTACCTATTAATATTACTGAAAATCCTTATGAAGCAGCAGAGAAATTTTTAGCAACTTATAATTTACCATATTCTTATTTACAACAAATTGTAGATTTTATTATGCAAAATACTGAAGGTATTACATTAGATGAGAATAAAGTTTCTAAAAATGTTGTTTTACCACAGAGAAAATATTTGTCATTTGAAAAAATGGATCAAATTAAATTAATTTCAGCATTTAATAAGTTAAATTCTAAACAATCTATTAATAATCAAATTATTGATAATTTTGAAACTTTGATAAATTGTGAAGATTTTGATAAAATTCATACTATTGCAATGAAAATTATTGAAAATTGGGATGGCGATTGTAAATTATTAGGTTTTGATATTTTAAGATGTATTATTATAAAAATTCAACCTTCTGAAGAGTTATTTCCAATTATTAGAACAGGTTTAGAAAATAATTCACTTACGCCGAAGATTCAAATGATGACAATTAGAATTTTAATAAATACATTCACCTCCAAAGGTTGGGGTGAACAAATGATGCTTGATGAAGATATCCTGGATATTATCTTCACAGATTATTTATATGATAATCTTTTAAATGACAGTAATTTCTTACCAATTACTGTATCTACCTTGATTTTAAATTATTCAGTTTTAATTAATAAGTTTCAACTTGTCAAATTTCAGGCTAAAATCTTGCCTATAATTGGTAAATTATTACAAATACCTAATATTTTACAAAATGAAGAATCCGCATATAGACTATTGGTTTCAATTGGTACATTAAATTACATGAAGAGCATATCTGATAAAGAAATATATATAAAATCATTTTCAAAATTACAAAGTGATAGGTTTAATGTACTAAGGGGAGAAATAAACTAAAATAGTGTAAGGAAATAAATGTTTAATATATTTAAATCAAATAAATTAAATAAATTAAAAAAAAAAAAAAATCTTCTATAATAATAGCACACAAAAAAGAAAAATCATATTTTAAATTAAATGATTTTCTTTTCTTTGAATTTTTCAACGACGTGCTTATAAACATCATCAACTGGTTCATTACAGTTAATTTTGATGACTTTATCATTATCGTCAAAATATTCAACTACAGGCATACTCGTTTGAATGAATGTCTTAAATCTTTTCTTGATACTTTCTAAATTATCATCACTTCTACCTGAAGTTTTACCTCTATTTAATAATCTTTCGAGCATAATTTCTTCAGGGCATTCAAAATATAAAACCAATTTACCTTCAGAGACTGTTTTTTCGAAACTTAAAGCTTGATCCATCTTTCTTGGGAATCCATCAATCAAGAAATTTCTTTTCCCAGTTTTATATTCATCAACGATTGCATTCTTCAGTAAATTAATTGTAATTTCTTGTGGGACGATTAAACCTTCTTTAATATAATGATCAATTAATTCACCAAATTCACTACCTTTTGTATTTTGTTCTTTACGTAATAAATCACCAGCACTTAAATGTACAAATTTGTATTCTTTAACTAATTTGGCACATTGAGTACCTTTACCTGATCCAGGTCCACCAAGGACGAAAACAACATTAATTGAATCACTAAATTTTTCTGATGGGAAAAGGGGATTACCTTGAACTGTTGAACTTGTTGGATCAACTGATGGAGTTGGTGATTTTGTATTATTGTTCATATTATAATATGTCAATCCAATAGCTGATAAACCAAGAATTGTCAATGGTACAAAATGGTTTGTTTTTCCAGAACCACCGGCTCCAGTTGAATATTGACGTAATGATAATTTGAAATTATTACGGCATGCTCTGGTTATATTTCTAGTAAACATATTATATTGGTTATCACTTTATTTGTTTTTTGTTTTAATAGAAGTATTAATGACGCCAAAAAGGAAACAAAATGATAGTAAAAAATAGTAAAAATAAAAAAAAGAAAGAGCTCAGCAGGAAGATCAACAAAACATGAAAACTTAAATTTCAATTTTTAGGTGCCAGGAGCGATCTTTTTTCGTTTCTTTTCTTTTCTCTTTTTTCTCAGTTGATACATAAAATATAGATAAATATTAATATAAATGTAAAAGTTACATAAATAGTATAGAATAAATAAGTTAGAAGTAAATGAACAGTTTATAAATAATGTTAAAATATTTTTAGTCTTTTTAATTTTTTTTTTTCTTTTCTTTCCAACTGTTCTTAAGAAAAAAAAAAAAAGGAGGGATGTTTGGGGATATAGTACTAATAGTAATATAATTTGTTTTTCATTCATTCATTCATTCAAGAAAGACAAAAGAAAGCGTCAGATGTAAAAATAAATACATTGTTATATTTGTAAATTTATTAAGTTTTTTTTATTTTTTATTAGGTTTTTTAATTTGTTTATTGTTTCGTCATCATCATAATCATTTAAAAATAAACATCAAAGAAAGAATAATTTTACTTGTTTTTTTTTGTTTTTTAAATTGATTACCATCTTAACATGGACATATCGTTTCTGAGTCTGACATAATCGAATAAAGCTTCAATTTGACCATTACCAGCAACAGCAATATCTTGATCGTAAAGGTATTTTTGAGCCCAAGAAGAAACTGAAGAAGCAGTAACTGAATCAACATTTTGAGTAACTTCTTGTTCAGATGGTACATAACCTAAAGCGAAAGCTTGAGTTGCTAAAGATTCAGCAGTATCAATTGGACATTTTGCTGATAATAATTTTAATTTTAATTCAGATTTTGCCTTTGAAAATTCAATTTCATTAACAGTACCTGCAGAGAATCTATTCCAATTCTTTAATGCAAAATGGATTGTTTCATCATAACATCCAACATTATGAGAAGCGAAATAACCACCCCATAAACCAACATCAGAATATGCTAATTGGAAATGATCAAATGAATCAACTAAATGATTTTCTTCAAGGAATTGAGCTAAAGTTGAACCAACAAATGGACTGAATGGTGAATTAACACCAGAATATGAACCATTAATTTGAGCTGCGACTAAACCAGTATAATAAGAATCAGTATCTTTAATACCAGGAGTTAAAACAGAAATTGCAGCATGAGCTTGTGGTAAAGTATCATCTCTTAATCTAATATCAGAACCTAAAAATGAAGCAGTTGAAAATGGAGTCTTTGCACCAGTTGGGATTGATAATTCAGTTGCAAATTTAATAAGAGAATCATGATCAATTTCTGAACCAACTGAAACAATTGCTAAATTTGATGAAACAAAATTTTTAGCAAGATAATTCTTTAAATCTTCTGATTCTAAAATTTCAAGAGTTTCAGATTTACCATATTTTGGTAAAGCTAATGAAGTACCTTGGAAAGCAGTACCAATCATATGTTCAATAACCATATCTTTTGGAGAATTTTCAAAAGCATCAGCAATTGCAATTGATTTTTCCTTTTGATCAGCTAATTTAACTGAATCACTAACAATTGAATCAAGTTGAGAAATTGTATTTTTAATTGATGATAAAGCACCTGATGAATTACCAGTTGAATAAGAAGCAGTTAATAAACCAGTAACTTCCTTTTGATTTGAAGAATAATATTTAACACCTTCAGTTTTTAAAGCATCAGTTGAAGATTTTGATGATGTAACTAAATTACCTAATAAAGTTGAAATACCTGAGTTGTAAGGATTTTCAGATCTTGAACCAGAATTTAAAAATAAACCAACGGATGAAGTTGAACCACTTGTTGGTTTTGTAATAACGGTAATACCATTACCTAATTTTGAGACAACAGCTTTTGATAATTGTCTTGGGGAAGTTGAAAATAATCTCTTTGAAAGCATTATTAATAAGATACTTTAAATTGTGTATAGAAAAGAAACCAAAGCAATAAGTAGCAATAAATCTAAAAACTGAACCTATTTTTACATCAATCAATAAAACACAAACACAAAATTCGATTATATGAATGAAGGAAGAATTGACCGCGAGATAATTGAGCTTTTCAAGGTAACAAAATTTATTAGCCAATGAGATTTGACGAAAATGAATTTTTTTAGATTTCTCAGAAAATACTAAAAAAAAAATTGAAAAAAAAAAATTTTAAAAAAAAATTTTACAAAAAAAAAAATTTACAAAATGGCGTCGATGGGCGCGTCGATGGGCGTGCAACTTTTTTTTCATTTTTTTTTTTTTTTATTTTTTCCAATTGCTCATTTTTTTTTTAGTTTTTTGTGACTTTTTCATGGAGGAAATATATTATTTAGGAATAGATGATGAATCGATTGAAAGGATAAATTATTATAATAAACTATTAATATCTTTATATACATTTCGAACAAAAAATAAAAAGAATAAAAAAATAAAAAATGTCAGCGATTAAAGAACTTACTAAAAGTTTAACAACTAGGAGTAAACCAATGAAAAGATTTCCACAACCTGTAAGTTTACCATCATCATTTGTTAATACAAGAGTTATGAGGGATCATTTTAAAAGACAAATGTTTGAACAACATGAAGTTACATCAAGAGCACTTAAATTTATTGCTAGAAATTCAGCATTACCACAAAAGGTTAGATTAGAAGCACAGTTACAATTAAATGCATTACCAAATTATACAAGAGCGAATCAATTAAAGGGTAGATGTGTTGATTCAGGTAGAGGTAAAGGTGTTATCAGAGATTTTAGACTCTGTAGATATCAATTTAGAATGCAAGCATTACAAGGTTTACTTCCAGGTGTAAGAAAGGGTGTTTGGTAGACCCATTTATATATATATCTTGGTGCGTGTTTTTGTATATAGTCAGAACAGGGGGTATATCTGTTTAATTATTTATTTATATTTAATTAATTAATAGAAAAAAAAGAAGAAAATATTAAATAATTATTATGTTGATATTTATTTATTCGTTTATTTATTTATTTATTTATTTATTCACTTATTTAAATTGTTTATTTATTTATAATAATAATCCATTAATTTCAAATTAGGATATATTTGATGAGTTGGGAAAGAAAAAAAAAAGAAAAAGAAAGAAAGAACTAAAATTCGGAAAAAAAAAGAGGGGAAAAAAAAAAGAAGGTAGCAAAAAGTTTGTTAAAAATGTGTTTTTAGAAAAGAATCAATAATATTAGTGTTGGTAGAGTACAACATAATCTAAGAAATTATGAGTTATATGTTATAAGCAACTTTCTTTGCAGATTCACCAAAGATATGGTTTTCAGCTTCAGCTTCAGGGCAAGCTTCAGGTTTACCATCTGACAGCATAATTTTAAATCTTGCTTCAATATTTTCAGGATCTTTCTTGATAATAAATTCTCTGTATTCAGCAAATGTCTTAAATGAACCATATGGTGCATCCTTACTTGCAATTTTTTCTGCATGTGATGCAATTTTATTACAAGCTTTTAATGATGTTGAAAATGTTCTAATTGTTTGTCTTGTTAAATTGTATGACATGGTATCGTTTATATATTTGAATTAATTTAATTGTTATTAATATAAGAAATAAAGAAAAATAAAAAAACTAAGGAGGAAAAAAAAAAAGATTAAAACTAGCTAGATATTTTAATAATAATATAAAGGATGAGGGTGTATTAGGTCCCTTTTAAATAAAATTAATAATAGATATGAAATGAAATATAATCATGATCATGTTAGTAATATTAATAATGGAAATACGAAAAAAAAAAGAAAAAATTAGGTGATTTCGGTCCACTGTGAATAGTCAAATGATATAATGATAATAATTTATAGTTAGTTATCAGATGATCTTCTTAATTGATAAAAAGAGAGAAAAAGAAAAGATTTTGTTAATTTATTCATTTATCCGTTTAGATAAATATTAAATATTCCGATTTGATACGATAGGAACAATACTTTTGAAACATTTTATTTCAGAGGTCACGCTTTATTTTTATTGAAATTGATTGAAATTAATCAAATCTACGGATGAAATCGGGTTTGGGTTTTTTTTTAATATTCTGCGCGTAGGGAGCGGAGTAATTTATTGGTGTCAGGATGTGTTTTTTTCATTTGCTGAGCCACTTTTTTTTGTTGCGTCGATCGGCTGCGTTGATAAATTGAAAATATAATTGATTTATTATTTATTGGTCGATTTGTTACTTTATTTGTTTGTTGCACATTTCATTTCTTTTTCTTTCCTTTCTTCTCCCTTTTGCTCTTGTTTTTTCTTTTTCTATTTTCTTATAATGTTGTTGAATAACTATGGATGATATTGATTTTGGATCTAAATATGACAGACAAATTCGATTGTGGAATTCAAACGGTCAAAACTCACTTTCAAATAGTAAAATTTGTATTATTAATATAAATACATTATCAAGTGAAATACTCAAAAATTTAATATTATCGGGTGTTGGTTCAATCGTTATTATTGATTCAACAAAAGTATTAAAATCAGATATTTCAACAAATTTTTACCTCACTGAAAAAGAAATTGGATTCAATAAATCTGATGCAATAGCTGGAAATTTAAAATTACTTAATTTAGATATTGAAATTAAATCACTAGAAATCCCATTATCTGATTTAACAATTGAAAATAATGAAAATATTAAATTTTGGTCTTCATTTAATTGTGTAATTATATCTGAATTTGGTTTTGATTTTCAGCTATATGAATTATTATGGAATTTGAATATACCATTAATTAAAACTTTATCTGTTGGATTTTATTCTTATTTAAGGATTCAATTAAAACAACAGACAATTATTGAAACTCATAATTTAAATAATAATGATTTAAGAATCGATAAACCTTGGATTGAATTACAAAATTATATTGACTCAATTGATTTGCTTAATAATAATGATTATTTTAAGATACCATACAGTATAATACTTACTAAATTATATCAAAGTTTTAAGAATGATAATGATAATATAAATCCTAAAATTTCAGATATTCGTAATTTAATTAAATTACTTTATAAATCAGGTGATGAAATTAATTTGAATGAAGCATATAATAAAGCATCTTTAATTATGAAAAATTCAACTGAATTAACAAATGATTTAAAAGAAATCTTCAATAATTCACAAACAAATGAATTGAATAAATCAAGTTCAATTTTTTGGATTATGTGTAATTCTTTAAAATCATTTTATGAAAATTTTAATCTTTTACCAATTACTGGCATATTACCTGATATGGAATCTGATAGTTTAGAATATATGAAATTGAAAAATATTTATACTGAAAAATTTTTAAATGATAAAAAAATTTTAAAAGATAAAATTTTAAATATTTTGACAAAATTTGATAGAGTTGATGAAATAAATGATTTGAATTTTGATAATTTATTGGATTTATTTATTAAAAATTGTAAATTTCTAAAAGTTATAAACGGTTCAAAAATTGATAAATCAAATGATATTTTAAATATATTTGAATTTGATAATGAAAATTTTTCAAATAAATCAATCATTTATTTAGCTTTTATGATTTGCGGTTATTTTTATTTAAAAAATAAAACATTTCCTATAGATTCTAATAAATCACAACTTAGATCAATGGCTATTTCTATTTTATGCAACTATAAAGATCTTACTGCTTTCCCTGATGGTCTTGATAAAGTTCTTGATGAAATTTGCAGATCAAATTCACATGAATTGCATAATGTATCTTCTATAATGGGCGGTATAGCTGCCCAGGAAATAATCAAAATATTGACAAACCAATATATTCCTCTTGATAACTGCATAGTATTTGATGGTATATCGGGGAAAGCTTTAAGTTTTAAAGTATAATATAGAAAAATCTAATATATTATTTACATGTATGAAATGGAGTAAAACTTCTGTATTAAATTAAATTAAAAAACAGTAGATTGAAAAGTTTGTTTTATATTATTGAGTATTAGATCTAAGAGAATATCTGGCAAAACAGGAAGATCAAATTTTAAGCCTTCTTAAACTGTCTCAGATAATCGTATGTTGGTTATTTCAGTTAAAATTGAACATGAAGTTAAGAATATTGACGTAACCAAAGTCAATATGGAATTATTTAATGTTGATCTATTGATTCGTTCAAAGATGGTCATTTTGATACTTCTGAACTAAACATTACTACAGTCAAAGGTAAGATTACTGCTAATCATTTAATCATTGAAAACAATTATTGGTACTGGAATTTTATATACTATAAAAACAAAGCTTGACTTATTTAATTGTAATTATCATTTAGTTGACAATTTAAGAAAATAATTAAACATTGATACAAAAGGGCCTCAAACTACAAGTTCACAATATCTACTTAATTGAGACACATACTAATACTATAGTTGATAAAATTTGAGGATGTATTGACTGGCAGTTTTTACACTAAGTGGATTTAAAGGTCGTTATTGAGGTGGAGCTTGCATATTTGCAAAGAAAATAAAGATTTCTTTCTTTTTGTATAAATTGATATACTTGAGTATTAATTTATCTTTTAAAATTAATGTAAGAATATGAACTAAAATAAAATAAAATTCCATCTCTATCGTAAATTTGCAATTATTGAAATGGGAGTCCAGCATGAACCATACATAATTTTTTTATCCCCATTAGGAAATTTTTTCAATCGGATGATTTTCATGGCTAGATTTATGTCCTCGCTCGTTCTTCCTCGTATAAATTAATAACTAGAATACTTATCTAAGTATTTTCACGTTGCACTTCAAAGGTCATGGCATCTTTTATTTTATCTTTCTTTTCTTTCCTTTTATCTAATCTCCTGTATTCTTCTTTCTGTAAATTAAATATTCAATTTTAAATGACATATTCTGATTCAATCGGATTTCCAAAATCTGATTTTTCCAGATGGAGATTGAGAACGACAAAATTAGGTGCACAAAAATGGGAATATTTGCAAGATGATGCAAATAACAACCCAGAAGATATACAAAATAATTTGACCAAATACTTATTAAACGAACCTGATTTTAAACCTCCTATTGTATCCCAGAATCCAGAAACTGTTTTTGAAGCAACAAAAAATGCAGCCACCTTTTTTGACAGTATACAAGATAAAAATTCAGGTACTTGGCCAGTGCAATATAAAGGACCAATGTTTATGACCATTGGATATGTTGTATGTTGTTATTTTACTAAAACTGAAATTCCAAAACATGAAAAAACTGAATTGATTAGATATTTAATAAATACTGCACATCCAGTTGATGGTGGTTGGGGGTTACATGAGGTTGATAAATCAACTTGTTATGGTACCACTATTAATTATGTCATTTTGAGACTTTTGGGATTACCTTCTGATCATCCAGTCTGTTTAAAGGCTAGAACTACATTACATAAACTTGGTGGTGCTATTGGTAACCCACATTGGGGTAAAGCTTGGTTATCTGTTCTGAATTTATACAAATGGGAAGGTGTAAATCCAGCTCCAACTGAATTGTTTGCATTACCATATTGGTTGCCTATCCATCCTATGAAATGGTGGGTTCATACTAGAGCTATATACATACCTTTGGGATATTTATCATCTGCAAAAATTCAATGTGAACTAGACCCATTGTTGGAAGAAATAAGAAGTGAAATTTTTACGAAACCATTTGAAACTATTAAATTCACAGAAAATAGAAATACAGTTTGCGGTGTTGATTTATATTATCCACATACTACACTTCTTAATGTTCTTAATAATTGTATGGTTACCTATGAAAAATATATACGTCCTAAATGGCTATTAAATTATTGTAACAAAAAGGCATATGATTTGATTATTAAAGAATTAAAAAATACAGAATATTTAGCTATTGCCCCTGTTAGTGCAGCTTTTAATACAATTGTTTTATATAGTGCTCAGGGTAAAAATGGAGCCGATTATATTAGAAGTTTTGAAAGAATGAAAGAAGAATTATTTTTGAGTGAGCTGGGGTTGACTGTTATGGGTACCAATGGATCACAAGTTTGGGATTGTGCATTTTTTATACAGTATTTTTTCAATGCCGGTTTGGCAGAATTGCCGCAATATCACGATGCTGTTGTTAAAGCTTTTGAATTTCTTGTTAGATCACAATTTGATACTGAATGTGTAGATGGCTCATTCAGAGATAGAAGAAAGGGCGCATGGCCTTTCTCAACTAAAGAACAAGGTTATACTGTTTCTGATTGTACAGCAGAATCAATCAAGGCAATAATCATGGTTATCAATTCTGATAAATTTAAAGATGTGCATGAAAAATATGATATCATTAAATTACATGATGCAATTGACGTACTTTTAAGTTTACAGAATGTAGGCAGTTTTGAATTTGGTTCATTTTCTACTTATGAAAAAATTAAAGCAACTCCGTTATTAGAATTAATAAATCCTGCAGAAGTTTTTGGAAATATTATGGTTGAATATCCATATGTTGAATGTACTGACTCGTCTGTTTTAGGACTTGCCTATTTCAAGAAATATTCCAAATATAGAGAAAATGATATAAAAGTTGCAATTAAAAGAGCAACAGATTACATAATACAATCTCAACAGAAAGATGGCTCATGGTATGGCTGTTGGGGTATTTGCTATACATATGCTGGGATGTTTGCATTAGAGGCATTGGCTGAAATAAATTTAAACTATGCTAATAGTGATGTTGTAAAAAGAGGTTGCGATTTCCTTGCAGCACGTCAATTAGAAGATGGTGGTTGGGGTGAATCAATGAAAAGTTCAGAAACTCATACTTATGTTACTACACAGGAATCTTTAGTTGTGCAGACCGCGTGGGTGCTGATTGGTTTGTTATTGGCTGATTATCCTGATAAAACAGTCTTAAGAAAAGGTGTTGAATTATTACTCAACCGCCAAAAGAAAACAGGTGAATGGAAATTTGAAAAAGTAGAAGGTGTTTTCAATCATTCATGTGCAATTGAATATCCAAACTACAAATTTCTTTTCCCAATTAAAGCTCTTGGTTTATACGTTAAAAAATATGGTGACGAACATATTTGATTTATACTGTGATGCTTAATTAATCAAATGATTATTCAGTTATTTATTTATATAGAAAAATAAACCTTAAAAATACCTCATCCAATGGCTATTTGTTGATTCTTCTGAACTTTTGCGTATTCCCTATTATGTTTTCCACATATGAAGAAAATAGATCATTATCAACTTTTGTATCCTTAATTTTTTCATCCCAAACAGAAACCAATTCTAGTAATTCTCTTTTGATAGTTGCCAAATTTTTCAATTCATCTTTCAAATTTGAGTCGGAATTTTCAGCATCCGTTTTGAGTGCATCCTGAGCATTCTGAACAACAGTGACTGTATTTGACAATCTATCAGAATAAACATCACTGGTTTTATCAATATCTAAGCTTTGAAAATCGGGTATTTGCTTCATTAGTTTTTCGATATCACAATTAGATGGTAAAGTTCGTCCAAATTCATACAAATCTTTAAATCCAATGGTTTCTTTTGATCCCTCTTTAATTTTAGGTGAATTGGTAAATTTTGGGTCAATCATGTTTTCTAGAGGTATATCCAAATTAAGTTTAAGTTGCTTGAAAATCATTGTTTTTTTCCATATAATACTGCCCGTTAATGTATCTTGATCATTTTTAAGTCGTTCAAATATCTGACCTGCTCTTTCATCGAAATTAAACGTGTTGTGTGTAACCTGTTTACTCTTTTTAATGTCAATATCTTCGTCCGACAAATCATCATTGAATATATTGGTTAAAAGTCGTTTTATATTTGATTCATTATCGGAATACGTGCCTTGGTATATCCTGATATTATCTGACTGTGAAGGTATAGTATCTTCCTGTTGGTCTACTTCCTCAAAATCACCAAAATCATCTTCCGAATCATCAGCTTCCATCTCAACATTGGACTGTGCTGTAGATGTTTTGATCCTTTCCTCAGTTTCTAGACTCATGATAAAACTCAAAAATTAAAAATGCAACTGGTTTCGTCCTAATAATACAGAATTTAATCCAGAATTCAACATTTATTTGCTATACTCAGACAGTTGATCTTTTCAAATCTTATACTCATCAATACATAAGATCTCATGAGCCAATCCGCGCTAGTGCATGTGGCTTAAACTGCAAGTATAAACCACTGCATTTTGAAGAGAACTACCAAACTTCTTGGCCCGCTTATGCGTTCTTCCAGGAAGCGTTTAGGTTCTCCCACATAATTATATCAAAACTTTATTACGAACATACATCGAAAGGTTTACCAAGTCATCGTAACCAACAAATCTACGGCTAAACATTTTTCTTATAAACATTTCTTTCATAAATACTACAAATTTCATGGGAATGGAACAGTCATTGCATTAAATTGAGCTAGTTAGCCAGCATAAGCGTGGGTATCAAAGTTACTTTTATGGGCTATCTACGTGATGGTACCAATCAGTTTTTCGTGCACATTTTGGTCGAGAATTGATTGCATGAGTATTCATATTTAATTTTTAATAATTCGATAAATTCTACTTCTGAAGACCAAGGACTAAAATTTTGCAACCTAAAGAGTCTAATATGATCATCAAAGCATAATAGGTTAATTTCCCAAACTTTTAAATAAAAACACCTATTATTAGAGGTTTAGAAGTGCTGAAAAAAAAAATTAACCTGATTATAGATTTAACATTTCCAATAAGTAAATTCTAGTTAAACCATCTAACCCTTAATGATTGCACAACCATTTTTGATAGTACATATGTTTGTGTATATTTAAACTATAAAATTTAGATAAAATAAACTCGGTTGATTGTAATAAAGATTAAATACAACCAAAATAAAATAAAATACCAACAATGTCCACAAAAATATCGTATATATTCCTAAAGAGGCAATCGACCCGAACATTTGAAATTATTCAAAATCAAAAATGGCAGAAAACGTCAAATTTGCTAAATTTTCAAAAAATGGAAAAAAAAAATTTTTTCCCAAATTAAAGAAAAAAAAGAGAAAAAAAATTTTGTTAGTATCACGTGATCTGCAGAAAATACTTTTTATTTTCTTCCTTCATGTTTGTAAGAGGGCAGGGGAAGGTGTCTGGTCGGGGTGGTCCCGCCGGGAAGCACTGACAATTTTTGGCCATCCGATGCTAGACGAAATTTTCTCGATAATTATTGTCAAGATTGGTGGGATCCAGCAGGAGTTTGCCAGCGCGTTACGGGATCAAAAAAATTACCGGCCAGATCATTTAGTCGAAGTGGTTAGAGTGTGTCTGTTTGAGTACTAAATCTTTGGCTGATAATGTGTGCAAGATTTGCAAAGATAAACTGTAGATGGTGTTGCACTCCTTCAAAAACTTTTGGAAAACAAAAAAATACAAATCCTTACTGAACGTATAAATGTAATACACTATTTAAAACTATAAATTGCTTATTTATCGTGCTTTCTCTTGAAAATGCCACCAATTGCACCAGCACCATGCAGTGTCATACCTCCCAGTTTACCTGCAGTGCCAAGAACCTTAGTAGCACCATCCACACCAGTACCTATTAACTTACCAGCACCATCAACTGCCAAAGCGGATGGATTTGGTAACTGTTTTTCGGCACTTATACGAGTATGGTATTCAGGTTTGAAGCCCAACTTGATATATAAGGTACCAGCATAAGCTCTGTCATCTGACACTAACTGAATGTTGTAGTCTACCATTTCACTAGAAAATGGATCAAGTGCCTTAAGTGCAAAGTTGTATTCACCAATCTTATCGTCTTGTTCAACACCAAAGTCCCAGTCACTAACTTTAAAACGTAAAATAGATTGTACACGTGAATCAACATTCACAGTCGTAGTCTCATTCCATTCAGGGTCAAGAGTCTTCTTCTTTGTTTTAGATTTATAAAATTCATCGCCATTCAAATACACTTTCACAAACGGATCAGATTTACCATTAGAATCTTTTGACAATAATTCATGAGCATTGAGAAGTTCAACAGTCAAAACACCTGAGTTACCAATCGAATCAGTTTCTGGTAACGTAGAAAGTTCAGCAGGTAAAAATTTGGTGCTCAATTGTAAAACATTACTATTATCACAGATCTTAAGTGTTGTTGGTTTACCGTAACTGTTTTGTAACAATTCAAAAGTTGAAATAGTAAACTCTTTGTTCGATTTTTTGGTCAAAGGTTGGTTAGGCTTCTCCGCAATCCTGAATGTAACCAGTGAATATCTATGAAGTTCCTTAACCAAATAATCAAAGGTTAATCTAAGGTTGCTTCGTGATGTAATTGCAGTCTCGTATGTCGCGTGACCTTGCTTATCAAAAAAAACTTGGAAATAACCAGACGTTGAAAATTTAGATCCTAATAATGTTGTAACCAAAACACCAGTATTGTAATTTGATAACTCTTCTTTAGTTAATTCAACTCTTGGTTTATTATCTAATTCTAAAATGGAAGAATGTGAAATTTGTGACTTTTTAGCATCATCAGCTTTTTCTTCATCTTTTTTCTTATCTGCGTCAATCATTTCTTGAATCTTTCTGGATTCTTCCTTCTCTGTTGCTATTTCTGTAGGTGTAGCAACTTGAGTAACAGGATAGAAAGCAAGAGAATATGTCACCTCACCTTTAACACCTTTTCTTTTATGGAATAACATACCTTGCGAAACATCACCCAAGGTTTCAACTGGTTCACCTTTTGAATTATAATCAACAAACTCATTTAATCTTAATTGGAAAGAACCCAATGTCCTGTCTTGAGTCCGTCTTTCAACATCCATTGCTTCGATTGTAATTCTTTGATTAATAGATGAAATTGGAATATATATTGACTCATAATACTTTGGAGATGTAGTTGATGGTATTGTTAAAGTTCTACCTTTTTGGATTCCATTAATCAAAACTCTTACATACGGATCAATAACACCAATTTTTTCTAAATTGAGTAATTCTTCTGCCTTTTCAATATAAACTCTCAATACACCAATAGGTTCATTATAACCAATTGCACCTGGAACACCAGAAATTTTAACTGAATTCCAATTACATGAAATATTTACTTCACCGATACCATTATTCATTGGGAACCAATTATTACCAACATATGATGCATCAATAATGTCAACTAAATTTAATGTTGTAGAACCGATAACTTTGTTTTCCTTAGATTTTTCTAATAATATAATTTTAACTTTACATTTAGACCGATCATAAATAATGTCTTCAAATGAACAATTCCAGGTTGCAGATGATGCATTTTTAGCAACACCAGATTCAAGTTTTCTATCACCTGAAACATAAATTTGAGCATAAATTGATTTCTTTTCTTCCTCATTTTTAGTATATGCTCTAGCACCGGATAATGTTACTTTAGCAACACCGGTGTTATAATCAGGTGGTGGACTATAAGAACCATCTGGTAATTTAGAACCTTGAAGTGATTTCATTAACTTAATATCAAAATTAAATGTACCTGCAGGAACATTGTTTCTTAAAATAGGTAAAGAAATATTCTTAATTTCACCAATTGACATCAATTCCTCTAAATCGTACAATGCAGCACCCATGAATTTATCTTTTCTACCATCAGACATATTTTCATCATATAACATAACAGCAAGGGGATCTGCAGAAGAGTTTAAAATAATTCTAATTGTTTCATTGTATGTTGGATTTGTAGTGTTATTAATGATCTTAGTTTGACCTAACACAGTTCCACTGAAACCAAAAGTAAAATAAGGATCAATTGTATTATCGAAAGTATCCGCTCCTTGTAAATTTGAAGCCTTGCGAACAGTTAATTCCAATACACCTAAAGCACCTGTTGCACCATTACCTGCTAATAATTGTTCCAAATTTAATTGAAAAGATAACGGATTAAAAAAAAGGGGACCTGCATATTTTTTAACCATTTCTCTCAATAACAAATAAACACCTGGAATATCAAATAATTCAAAACCGAAAACGGTATCACCCCCGACAGGTCTTGCAACAAAGTCGAAATCCGGTACACCCGTTAAAGAAACATTAACAGTTTGAATATGTGGAAAATTTTTCATCATTCTTAGTCTAACCCTAGCATTTGCCCTAAATGAAATATTACTGACTAAAATAGGAATAGTAATACCAAATATTTTAATTTTAAGAATGACTTCTTGATTCCTCTTATTTTTCATTTGTTTCAATGTAGAATCTTCCAGTGCATGTGGAATCAGAGAAACACCCCAATCCATAACGGTAACATCATCCGCAGTTCTATCTAAAGTTCTGACTTTATCGATTCTTGGAGGTTTTGTACCTAAAGTCATTGTACTAATCCAAATTTCTTTGATAAATGCAGGAATGGCATCCATTTCTGCAAGCATTGGATTAACAATATCTGTAATTTGTTGAGAAATAGAAGGTTCAAGATAAATCCAATATTTATCCAAAAATACATTTAGCCAATCCATTGATTCAAAATCATCTTCAATGGCATGAACTGAAAATTCCCTTTGAGCTTCTAATTTCAAATTCAATCTATATTTTCTGATAGAAGAACGATAATATAATGATGTAATAAAGGTAATGATAAAAACTGTACCTAAAGTAAATTTGAATCTACCAAATAACCAACATAAAAAAGAAGCGCCAACAACTGCAGCAATACCATGGTACCATTCACCATAAGTTGATTCAGGTAAATATTGATCCAGTGTAGTGGCTCTTGTTAGAAGATCCATAATTTCATCAATTGGAGACAAAATATCTGATTTATCAAATCCATTAACTTCTTTCCAACCATTAAATGAAGCTGGATGCTTTGATCTTTTACTATCTTCTTTAACTTTCATTGCATCACGTAATTTCTTGCCAATTGATTTACTGACTGGTGCACCAATATTGAGTGATGGAGTTTTAAAGGATCCAGTTTTAGCTGATGATGAAGATACGGATTCAACTGATTGTGATTTTGATGGATTTGACATTTTCAAATTACCTGAAGAATTTGTTTTTTCC